>JASDQU010366903.1:0-11539 GCA_032191745.1 Picea mariana
CTTGTATTGTGTATCTTCTGTGTTTTATTTCCGCATTTTTTTTTTATTTTATTGCTCCGCGGTCTTGTTTTTCTAATAGAAGACGAGTTTGGAGTACTTTGCAGTGGAAGAAGGTACAAGAGGTTGAATACTGGGGCTGAGAAAGGAGATTCGTGCAATGAGTTTGAGAGGAGAAAACCCTGCGCAATAGTCTAGATCATAGAAATATCACACATAAAAGGAGAGGAAGAGGATTCTTAGTTTAGTGTTATAATAGAAGAGACATTAAGTCCTACTCATATTGGATCATGTGTTGATTCCATGACCTTGTGTGTGTCACCTATATCTAAAGTAACATTTGAGAATTTGTCAAAAGCACTTATAGTGATTAGGGGAAGACACAGTAGCGATAGCTAGAGCAGTGGAAGCAGTGTATCGATTCAGATTCAACCAACATCATCGAGGGGAGGTACTACACAAAACAACATGGAAGGTTTAGACAACACAATGATATTGCCTGAGTTCTAGAGAGTTGGGTCGGAGGACCCAGAACAACATATATTCGTATGTGAAACAATTTGTGCTATGAAGAATGTCTAGGATGAGACCATAAAGATCGTGTATTTGGAAAAAACATTTAGAGGTTGTGCATTAGTATACTATATGAAACTGCAGAGTACTATGCCTACAAGTCAAGCGAGGACTTTAGAAGAAATTAGATAAGCATTGTTGAAAGAATTCAAGAAATTGAAGTTTGAGTCACAATACATTACAAAGTTGAAGGAATGGAGAATGAATTTGTTTGGGACTATGATCAAAGGTTTAAGGATTTGATGGGTAGATTGAAATTTCAAATTCTTGATCAAAAACACCAAGAATGGTTTATTGTAGGACTACTACCACACATTCATCGACCACTACTTCAACAAAAGGTTGTGTTGCAACATGAAGCTTTGGATATTGCGATGAAGCTAGAATCATCCCTTGTAGGAGATGGTGAGGGGATGGTGCAAGTCCATATGTAGTTAGCTTCCTTGACAATCCAATTGGCAGAACTGAAAAAGGGGAAGGAGAAGCAGGAACAAGTCTGGTGTACCAAGTGTAGGACTAAAGGTCACCATAAGGAAGAACGCCCAACATTTGCGCAGTATTTGGCGACTGGAGCATTGAATCCACTACCAGGAGGGGGATACTGTGAAATATGTAAGAAATGGGGACATCATTTGACTAAGTGTCTATTACTACAAAAATACCAAAGTATGCCAAGGAAATCATTTTTCAAATTTTTCAAGTCAGTTGAAAACAAAGAGAAGGATTATTGTGCATTTGACTTGATGAGAGAACATACTTCAGATATGTATAGGATTCAAGAGGAGAATGATATCAAAAAAGGAGGTGGTCCACAGTATAATCATCATAGAAGATTTAATCCAAGGAACTGAGGAGGATTTGGCAAAGGAGGTAGAGGCCCAATAATCTTCTACAATTGTAATAAACCGCGACACTTAGCTTGTGACAACCAATCTTCCTTGTACAACCTTCACATATTATAGAGCACTGGATCATGTGACAGAATATTGTCCTCAACTACTTATGAAGTGGAAGGCAAGAGGGAATCAGAACCATAACCCAAATCAGAATGTATAGAAGATATCTACTGAGAAATGCAATGAAGGACCTAAAATAATAGTTGTCATGCACGAAGGAGCTTGAATAGGGTCCGATGCGACGAATGGAGGGAGGAAGGTTTAGAAATTGGTGAGGAAATCAACATGACCTATGTTTAAATTTGACCCTCAAAAAGAAAAGGAGACATATCAGAGGGAAAGAAAAGAGATGCTAGGATCGGATTGGGTAGCATCAACATCATCTGCATCTCTTGTTTGTGATCGTATTATACCAAAAAAGCCACTTGAGAAGGTAATTACTCTAAGAGAGTTTCTAAGAATTTGTGTAAATTGATGAAGGATGGAACGATGATGAATGCACGATGTGACATGATTGAGCATCTCTCAAAATAAGGGGAAATTCCTACCACACATAGGGTAGTGAATCAGGTACTGTGCAAAAAGAGGACCAACGAAGAGTTTAGATTAAGTGCACAGATTGGGGAATATGATGTGGATAATGTTATTTTAGACTTGGGTTCTAATGTAAATGTGTAACCAAAAAAAACATGGGAAATTATGGGGAAACCCAAGTTGATTTGGTCTCATGTCCAATTAAGATTGAAAAACGAGCAAAAGATAGTACAAATTGGTCGATTGATAGGAGTACCTGTAAATATATATGGCATGCGCAGTATAACATATTTTGAATTCAATGATATCGTGGATGATAGTCATCTATATCCAGAAATGATGGGACTTGAATGGGCCTTTGACAATCAAGAAATCATTAATATGAAGAAGAGAGAAATGAGCTTCGAAGTAGGGGACTTGAAGGTTACCGCACCATTAGATCCGATAGAAGGGAAGAGGTACATAGAACCTTCCAAAGGGAATGAAATTGAAAACTTGTATAATATGACTGTGTGGATGGATGACTATGTTAACCTAATTGTAGTATGTGCACTCATTTGGAGAAGCACTAGCTCATGTGTGTCAAATTCATAGGAAGGTCTGGAACATTGGCAACAAAGGATGCATGAAGTATCAACTAGACGATGCGCACACATAACTCGATCATTGCACTGGATTGGAACGGAGTTATGTGATCCACCCAAATATGATGGATTGACTGATATAATCTCTTTTGTAAAGGAGTTTGAGTTGTAGATACCCGAACAACAAATATTGTTGGCATTAGATGTTGTCTTGAAGGCCACTCYAGCCAGATGGTGGGTTGCACACAAAGAAGAAATAGAAGAATGGAAGCAGTGTAGAGGATTGATGCAAGTTAGATTTGGTACCGAGGTTGAGTACACTACACATAAATATATAGGATTAAGTGACCCAACAGATCATATTTCACAGTTTAGAAATATATGGAGTTCGATATTGAAGAAGGAATGGGCACACATGTTTATACATACATTGGATACAAATTCCTAAGAATTGGTACCTAGAACTAGAAATGCACAGAGAAACAACAAATTGGGACCAACTAATTCAAAGGTTTAAGGTAACATTTACATTTGAAATTTATTGTTCGTTACTCGATGTAGCTTTGCAGACCATTAGGACCAAGATCTTTTTATAAGAATTGCCAATGGAGGTGGTACCTATGTGTAGTTTACACGGAGCTTCTATGAATGTTCATGAATTACTAGAATGTTATAATGTTTCTAAGGAAGAGCAAGACGAGGAATATCCAAGGAATATACAAGTACCTGAAACTGAGGGGGAACGTATAATAGAAGGACCCAATCTTGAATCTGTTGCATACGCACAACCACTAAAGGCACGAAAGGTTAATATTGGGACAAAGGAAAACCCAAAGTTTGCACAGAGAAGTGATTACTGGAATGATGAAACTATGGAGAAGATTACAGACTTATTGCATGAGTATCATGATCTATTCCCAACTACATTCTCATAAATGAAAGGAGTAGATGGTGAGCTAGGAGAAATGAATATCCCTTTGAAACTAGATGTTAAACCATTAAGATAGAGACCTTATAAGTTGAATCTGAAGTATAAAGAGAAGGTCAAGGCAGAGATAGACAGGATGTTAGAAGAAGGAATTATTGAACTAGTGGTGGAATCAAAATGGATAAGTCCAATGGTAGTACAAGATAATAAAACAAAGGGACTCGAGATTTGTGTAGACCTAAAGAAACTAAATGATGTTTGTTTGCATGATCCATTCCCAACACCATTTACAGATGAAGTGCTAGATAATGTAGGAGGGAGGGAAAACTATTATTTTATAGATGGATTTTCAGGATATCGCTAGATAAGGATTGCGTAGGAAGACATATATAAGAATACTTTTGCAACAAAGTGGGGAAGTTATCAGTACACAGTAATACCTTTTGGGCTGAAGAATGCACCTGCAATGTTTTCAAGAGTAGTTGTTGCATCTTTTAAGGAATTCATTCATAAGTTCCTTGAAGTTTACTTAGATGATTGGACTATGTTTAGTCTATTGAAATATCAGATAGAAGTACTCAGGTTAATGTTGGACAGATGTAGACAATGTCAGATTTCATTGAATTTGAAGAAATGCATTTTATGCATGCCTTTTGGAAATTTTTTGGGCCATGTGGTATGTAGTGGATCTTGCCAAGATTGCAGTAATTTTATACTTAGAACCACCCACATCAGTCAGACAGTTGAGAGAAACCCTGGGTCATACAGGATATTACAGGAAGGTCATTAAGGGTTATGCATATATTACAACACCCATGGAGAAATTGTTGAAGAAAGAAGCTAAGTTCCAGTGGAATGAGGAATGTCAAAAAGGTTTGGATACATTGAAGCACAAACTAGTGGTTGCGCGATATTCATAGATTGGAAGAAGGAGTTCCATGTTCTTCTAGATGCATCGTCCATAGATTTGGGTGTAGTATTATCTCAGTTATGAGAAGGATACATAGACCACTCAATTGCATTTGCAAGCAGGAATTTATCAACAATAGAAAATAATTACACTACCACAGAATGAGAAGGAATGGAAATGGTATATGTGTTGCATAAGTTTAGACATTACTTGTTGGGGTCTCATTTTAGGATGTACGCAAACCATTATGCACTAAGATACTTAGTGAACAAGTCAATGTTGGGGGGGGAGAATATGCAGATGGTTTCTATTGTTCCAAGAATATGATTTTGAGGTTGTTGTGAAACCATGGAAGTTGAATGTAGGACCAAAGCACTTATCGTGCATACTATTAGGAGAAGATACAGGGAATCTAGATGACATATTGCCAGATGCACAATTATTTACAGTTAAAATGGTAGACGACTACTTCATAGACATTGTGCAGTTTTTAACTACAAGAATGGCCCATCAGACATGACAATTGTGCAGAAGAAATAGTTAGTGGTTAAAGCAACAAACTATCAGTTAATTGAAGGGAATGTATACAAGTTATGTGCGGATGGAATATTAATACTATGTGTGTTAGAGCATGAAAGGCCAATGATACTCTCAGAAGCGCATGAAGGAATTGTAGGAGGAAATTATGTAGGTAGAGCGACAACGCATAAGATATTTTGTGCAGGGATATGGTGGCCCACACTTCATAAGAATGCTAAAGAATATTTTCAGGCATGCAATGTTTGTAAAAGGGTGGGAAATCTATCAAGAAGGGATGAGATTCCTTTACACCCATAGGTTACGTTGCAGGCATTTAATAAATGGGAAATAAACTTTGTTGGATCAATCAACCCACCAACAAGAAGATCAAAAGCTAGGTATATAATCACTGCGACAAAGTATTTGACCAAAGGGGCAAAAGCAGCACCAGTCATAGACTGCACCATGAAGACTGTTGCATGGTTTATATTTGAGAATGTACATTGTAGTCACACGATTTGGATGCCCATGCATTTTACTCGGTGATCAGGGGACACACTTCTTGAACAAGACAATTGCAGCATTGACTAGGGAATTTTAAATTCATCATCAGAGGAGTACGCCATAACACCCTCAAGCCAATGAGATAATAGAAGATTTTAATAAAATTTTGGAGAATACTTTGACAAATATCGGCAACATAGGAAAATATGATTGAGACTTAAGGGTTCCTGCAGTATTATGGGCATACAGGACTATGAGAAAAAAGTTGACAAGATAGACACCTTTCAGGTTGGTATATGGGCAAGAAGGAGTAATGCCAATGGAATTCATTCTACCGAGTTTGCACATCACAACTATTGTTGGTCTATTTGAAATTAGCACAGTAGAGGAGAGATTGTCACAGTTGCTATATATTGAGGAAGATCGATTTGTCACAGGGTTCCATCAACAAGTTCATAAGGCAAGAGAAAAGGCATGGCATGATAGACATATTAAACAAAAAAAAATTCAAGTTGGAGACTTAGTATTACTATACGATAGTAAGTTTATGCGACATGTAGGAAAGTTTCGAATGCATTGGTTAGGACCATGTGTGATTAAGCATGTGACAAAGTCAGGTATTGCGCAGTTGGAAAAGTTGAATGGAAAAGTCCTAGGAAGAATGGTGAATGAAAGTTGGTTGAAACTCTATAGAGACGGTCGGCAGTGTGCACATTAATCTAAGTTGTGCAAGAACACATGTGCCATAGAAGTTGTATTATAGTAGGGAAGTAAAACAAAGAAAAAAAATGGAAAAAGAAAAATAAAACCAAAGGTAATACAGTAAGAAGTAAGGGAGATACAACAACAGGACCTGCGCAGAAAAAGTGAGTGTTGCATAGATAAAAGAAACAACACAGAGACAGTTATGTATGCACCGTGAAATGCACGGAACAAGACCGTCATGACAGTTAAAGGCATTAAAAGGGAAGAAACAACAGTTAAATAACGTTAATGACAATACATAAGGATGACACGTAGCAATAAATGGAAAACGTCGTTGGGAATTGTGATAGACTTTCAGTACGAGGTACAAATCCAATAGAAGATATGGTAATAAAGAAACATTAAATCAAGAATTCATCGTAGCAGTAATGGATTAGACAGTTAATTCAGGCATGAAGGGACATGGACAACTAGCGAAGAGGCACAAAATCAGTGGAGGGTTGGCATGCATTGGTCATTGTTACTTAGAGTTGCATGCCAGTAAAAGACAACCGAGAATTGTAATGGAAAACCGAGAAAAAACCCAGAGTTGAAGCGATTGTCGTTGGTAACCAGTTTATAGAAATGGAACCACCAAATGCAACAGTTCATTTACCAAAGAAAGATCAATCAAGAGCGCAATCATTAGAACCATAGGTTAAGGATACTCTAGGAGCATCGTCGTTGGAGCCGAGGTTTCCCTGAGACTACATTCCACCAAGGAAGGTTGATACCACACCAATGACATTGCAAAAGACTGCGAACTAAGAATTTGTGATGCCCGACATCCCAGATGGGGTCATCATGGATGAAGACATGCTAGGGAGAGTGTCCCAGCTCAAATATGCATACCACGATATCACAAACAGGGTGAAGTTCCCTGAACTTGTGTTGCACTAATACTTGGAATTCAGAATAGATCCAATAATGAACCAAAGCATACATGTGCAAAAGGTATGTGCTAGAGGATTGGAGCGAGTAGGCATACTAAACCTGTTCAACATCCCACATTTAGGTAGGAGAAACAAGGTGAATGCATGTGTTAAGTTGCTCTTAACCTGTGTGCATGGCAGTTATTTATGGTTGGACAGGACAATCTATATAGATACAGACCTAATTGTAACGATCACAGGCTTACCAACATAGGGGGGAGGTCCAACCTTTCCATTTGCATACAAGAAGAATGACAGGGCTCTGTTAGAGCCATGTGAGATAAATTTCATATAGTGAGAAGGGTGTGTGGGTTGGATGTGTCGAGCATATTGACCTAACAGTAAGGATTGAGGCATAGGAATTAGCGTGCAAGTTACTGAGGAAATGAAGAAAATACCAAGTGCCAGCAGGAGTGATAGTTTCGACTGAGAAGTGCATTGAAGGGGTCTCGATGAGTTGGGAACCTTTCTTATTGAACCAATTCCTCATCGACTACACATAAGCACAAGATAGAGGCATAGAATTCCATTATCCATGGCTTATAATTCTGATTGCGTTCATAGTGCGGGAAGAGCCAGAGGATCTGCAGTTCTTCGGTGTAATAGGTAAGCCATGCTTGGAAACTAAGTATCATAACTTCTAGTACATGCCTAATAAAATATGATATATGGACACTAACGTGAATTTCTTTTTGTACGGTGAAAGGATTCGGAAGTGAATCCAGGATACACCACACATTTCACCACAACTGGTAGAGGCGTACACCTCTATCATGAGGTTCCAAGTAGACCAAAACCATATCTATATACAAGCAAAGAAGGACCTAAGAGAGTAATGGGTCTAGACAAAGTAAAAGATCATAGAAGAAGACATCCACCTGATCATGCAGGATTGGGATCCAAATTGGAAGGTTCCTACGAACGGAACAGATACAGAGCACCCTAAAAATGATGAAGAAGAATAAGATAATGGACAGGGGAATGAACAGGGAAAAGACACAGAAGACGCACAACAAACAACCCACAAGAAGGAAGAAAAAGGAAATACAAGGGTAAGGTACTAACAACATCTATGTGCAAGAAGATGAAATCCCACAAGGTAATAGATATTTATACTCTGACAGAGGATGAAATCAATAAAATCGGTTATTAGGTGAGGGATTTTGTAGATGAAGTAGTTGAGAAAGTGTTGTAGAAACAAGAAAAACTACACCAGTAGGTGCAGGAACAATTAATAACATTGCAACAACTCTTGGAAGAAGCAAGGATAACACCAGAGCATAGATCTGGTGAAGGACCATCAACAAGCCTGATTGGGAAAGCAGAGGACACCACTTCTTACTTTTCAGAGATGGAAACAGGGTGCAGAGTGTTGAATATCTCACCAGATGTAATTGACTTCCCTACGCCTAATATGCAGAAGAAGCTACAGCGATTAATTCACATGGACTTATTCATTTCACAGATGCCCACAACAGTACTACAAGGCTTGCACATCAGTATTGCACAAGAAATATGGTTCCGCATAGAGTCAACATCAAGTGAGTTGGCAAAGGTAGCGACAGAGAAGACAGAGCTGAAAAAATATTATACAACTGCTTTACAAGAGAAGAGAACGACTGAGGAAAAGGGTGAAAGGATACTGAAGGAGAAGAGAAGGATAAGGAAAAGGCTGAGATAATATTAAAGGAGAAGGACGAGGTTGAGAAGTAGGCAGAGCAAATACATCAGACCATCCAGAAACTCTATAAGGATATTCAAAAAAAATTGATGGTGGTAGAAGCCACACTTGAAGAACAAGTATCAAAAATTAGGGAAGTCATTAAAGGCTTCTGCACCAGGATAGAAGACTTGGAATTGCGCACCACACTAGGGACACCACCTAAGGAAAAGGCACAAAGAAAAATAAACACTATGACCTCAATGGAAAGTATTAAGATTCTAGATGAGGAGCGCATGAAGCTATGTGAGGAAATTGCGTAGATTTCGACAAATCTGATGGAGGATCCAGAGATGAAGGTTATGGAAGCTAGATTAAGGGATGCATAGGAAAAAACATAGAAGGATTCAGAGAACATAAGTACGCTACCACCAGTTGAGTGTATGGAATCCATCTTGGCAAACTGATAGTCATACACTGAAATAGAATAGATAAGGGAACAACAAAAGATTCTCCAACAACAACTAGTACCACTGCAAGATGAAGAACTCATGGTAATAGGAGAATTGGAAGTTGCATAGAGTACAATAAAGAAAGTAGCACACAACAATGAGGAGAAACTTATGGCCCTGACTATGCAGGTCGTGGAGGATATTTTGGAACAAGAAGCGGAGGTAAAGAAAGAAGTCGCGACATCAAAGAAAATCCTCCAAAAGTTCATGAAATCATGGAGGATCATAATGCAACAGGATTAAGTGTCTCGAGACGAGCCACAGGTGAGTGTTTGGGGCCTATTGGACATGCATTTTGAAGAACTAAGTTTTGAGAGTGCGCGAAAAAGCAAGAAGGACAACAGTTAGGCATGAAAAAGTAGATAGATGCGCAAAATCAGAAAGAACATCAGTGAGGAATGGAAAATCAGCATGCATGTGCAAAGGTAGGAAAAGCACACCCGAACAATGATTTGTCATGAGTTGTAATCATGATTTGTCATAGGGTTTTGGGATAAGCGAGTAGGGTTTTGAGACCTAAATTCTTTGTATAAATATGTAATGGGTTGGAAAGAATAAGTTGTTGTTTTGTGTTGAGCGAATAGGGCCTGAAAGTTGAGATTATGATAGGCTGAGGTTGAGATAATATATTGAGAATGAGGGAGAGTCTATGTCTAAAGTTTTAGGGAGGTTTTGCAGAGCGAGGCTTGCACTGCAGAGTGGCTAGGCTAGATGGGGAAGTATATCATGATGTATCTAGTGTAAGCGCAATGCACAAGCCTGAGATGATTGCACAAACAATAATAAAGAATCTAGTCATTGTGGACATAGCCCAAGACTTGGGTAAACCACATTAAATTATGTCTTTGAATGTCATATTATGTGATTGTTCATTGGATGTTCTATTTATGCATAACTAGACTTTTTATGCGATTGTTCATGAATGTTATTTATGTGATTGTTCATGGATGTTCTTATAGATCCAATAGATACCTCAGGTGATACTTCACTTTCATGTAGGTGATTCCTAAAGGGCTGGTATCTGAAGGGTTTTGTTAGTTAGATAACTTGAACCTAGGGTCTTATAACCGTGTGCCAACAGTCACCACTAACCATCCTTGGTCCTGTATCTCTTCATGATTGATCCTAAAATCAATTATATAGCAACTTCAACCATCTTCCTTCATGGCATTTTATCCATGTTGTAAATAAGAATTGCTATTAGGACCTCAACTTGAATATCCTTGTTCATCAAGAGTGTTGCCATATTTCCAAGGAATTCTAGGCATTCTTGGCACTAGTTAACAAACATCTTAGATTTCCATTCTTTTTCCCATCCAATTGTGCCTCTGCACTACTTTCCAAGCACCATTATGAAATATATAAAGTCATCCTTAGTGATTTCAACATATAGTATGCTCATATATCATCATATACCTCTTTCCCCAAGTTTAAGATACTTTGGGAGTCATTCACATTGACAATTACCTTGTCCAATCAAGCTCATAGACTCTATTTTGCTATATTTCAAAGAAATTATAAGCACATTTTGAAAAAAATAACCTTTTATTATATTGTCCTCTAAGATAGCTTTCCAAAAATTGTATCCATGTTCAATTCTAAGTTTGGAGATAATAGATACAATTCATAGAATTTCACTATTGTTACCCAATTTCTGCACTTTTTGTTGGTGCAATAAAGGTTAGAGACCCTCTTTTACCACCTATACAAGCAAACTTAGCAAGCATTGTGATGGAGGCCAAAGATTTACAACAACAATGTTGAACTTCCTTAGCTTCCTACTTTAAATGTCAACCTGGGGTTTGTACAAACTTAATAGGTACTATGCACTATATTTTCAAACTTCATACATGAACCTATCCAAGAAGGTGGAGACAATTTTATCATAGGACTGCAAGGGTTTCTTCAACAAATGAAATGCATAATAAGCAATTCAATACTACTTAAGAGAAAGATGCAATTTAACTAGAAGAAGATTGAAAAAAATAATTAAAAAGACCATGTGAACCAAGGGACCAATATTGTTTATCTTGATAGTAAGGAAAAATGGAATGAAAGGATACAAATATAACTAAGCCAAGTTCAGGTTGTTGATCCAAAGTAGAGAAATAAAATTGCTGAAAACATAATTGAATCTATCTAAGTTAATCTACTAAAAACAGAGTAAACCCTACAACAACTTAACCTAATTCAAAACTAAGTTAAAGCATGATAAAAGAAATCCAATCCCTTTTGAACCTACTACA
>JASDQU010366904.1:0-11539 GCA_032191745.1 Picea mariana
AGACTTTAGTTGCAACTCAAAATTACACTTTAGTTCTAACATAGAACTAGACTCAAGACTTTAGTTACAACTCTTGACAAGGAAATTCGAAATTCTCTTCATGGTGGATAATGTTTACACATGCCAACGCACTAGATCAATGCAATTACATCATTTGCAATATTAGGAATATCGTTTGTTTCTAGCTCATGGGAATTTTACATTCAACCTAACTTTTGCTAGAAACCTTGACTTTTGTTCATGACTCAGAAGGTTTGACTAGGCTCACAGAGGTTGTATGATCCCCCACTTTTGCACTAGTCTGTCTATGCTCACAGAGGTTGTACGTTCCCCCTGACTTTTGCACTAGACTGTCTATGCTCACAAAGGTTGTACGTTCCCCCTGACTTTTTCATTAGACTCACATATCATCTCGTTCATCCTGACTTTTGGTTTGACTCACAAAGGTTGTCCGTTCCCCCTGGCTTTTGTCAATACCTCACAAGACTGGTTGATTCTCCAAATCTCCCTGGATAGCCTCAGGGTGGCCCATATGGCCTCTCATTGGAGAATGAGTGTCGATGCTACCAAATTTAACATCAACATCATGTTCTGAGGCCGCTTTTGATTTACCACGATCATCCTGCCACATTACAGTAAAATTAGANTATCATGAGAAATAAATTCAAATGTATGAGAAATCCTCCCTCTTTATTGACACCCAAGGAGGAATGTTATTGTTGATAACAAAAATAGGACACACTGAGTAAACAGACCGAAACTCTCCAAATGGATTAACACGACAAAGAACATAATGCAAAGCATAAAATATAAGAGTCATTGCTTACATGTTGGGTAAATTAGTATACGTACCGCCCCCATAATAACAACATCTGTATCTATTCGATTCAAATTGTAATCAATCAATAACTCTTCCCCTGCAACTATTGATTTTATTGCACATACGAATACATGGTTTCCTTCACGCCCCTCAAATACACAATTGGGTCACTTGTTTGTGGTCACGGGTCATGTACTGTTTATAAACCTTGCAATATTCCCCGTTGCTTTTGGCCTTCCGTCAATATAGATAGTTGCTCCTTTATTTTGATCATTGTCTTTTAGTTGTATATAATTTGCAGCCAAGCCATATCTTCCCATACTTTTTGTATATTGGACTATTTGTATCCAATCTTTGTAGATATAAGAAGGTCCGACGTACTCCATCAATTCAGTTAATCCGTCGTAACAGAGATTTATGCCATCCATGGAAAATATCCCCAAACCATGTAATGACGATGAAACAATCTGATATATCCTTTCGTTTACACAAAAATCATTGTTTATTTTAGGAAGATCCTTGGGTACCCATCCTTTCACTATATTTTTGTACCTCAAGGGAACATCGATGTCGTCTATTCTCTCATGATCATAAGAACATGATCCCCCTTTTGGAAGAAAAAATTCCATCCGTCTATGGAATTTTCTTTTGATCTTTTCACCTCTAGTTGATCTCCACCTGTTAGATCTACTAGATGTCTCACTTTCCTCTATTCTACCTAAACTTCCCTCACTCAATAAAGATATATATGACACATATTTGTTTGTTTGTACATCCTATAACACCATTAATGGCAGAAACAATCAGTCAATCAATATGTAACACTAGTTCATTACTATATCTTGTTGGTATCACAGTAAGCTCATAATGATTACCATAGTGTTACTCTTTCACAATTGTATTATGCTCTATTACTATTGGTATACTATCTGGGCATTATAGGGGCATGTTTGGAATCAAATGACACATGCCAACAAGTGATGGTAATAGGACACGATGCTAGTTGGAATACCCCAGAATTGATGCCATTAGACACAGACTCAATCCTAAGGGGTCACAATCAATGTAATGACAAGGAGACAATCCTCAATTAAATTTGAGAGAATTATTAAGACGCACACCCACTATACTTTGGTTGATAGACATATCTATTGTCATCCTAAAGATGTGAGACCCATTGTCTGAATGTGTCAAGTCATTGGTGACTCACTGCTCTGCATCACATGTTCCATATCCTGCAATAGAGGAACAACATCTTAAGTGAAAACTTGGGGCGTCCTTCAAAGAACCATGCCAGGGGCATCACGATCAAAACAAAATATGAAATCAAGTAAAGCCAATGTTCATAAGATATACTAGTCCTTAAATCATGCAAAGTACGTTGTTACTTAAGATATAAGTCACATGAACAATTCACATCGGTATCGCTTTCAAATTTCATAGTAGCTCAGGACTGTATGTAAGTTGGCAAGTTTGAATATGGGAGGACCTTCATCTAGCTCGATTAGGTGTGCCAACCAAAACAGTGAAATAAAATACCCAAGAAGAGGAATATGTCTCAGGGGAAGTAGTGAAAGAAAAGACCCAAGCAAAGGAATATGTCCTGGGGGAAGTAGTGAAAGAAATGAACTCTTCAAGAGTAAGTGTGATAGTGATATGGATTGGGGTTACTTCATAGCTTATGGTGTCATTGAGTCCATTTCTATGAGCACCTTTGTGGAGGGTGCGCTTTCTTTGATTTACCACTTTCTAAGCGCTATATTTTTCCAAACCCTTAATCTACCTTTTTATTTGTCCTCTTATCATATTTGCAAGTCCCCTTCATAAGGTTTCAAGCTATAGCATCATTTCTTTAGGACCAGGGTGAACGCGGAAAGGGTAGAGCTAAAGTTTGGTTTGGCTTTTAGAGTCCTTTGTTATTCTTTCTTTCTTTCTTTAGCATTATTTTTTCTGTATGTTTATTTTTCTTAGCAATTGTAATCAACCTCTGGGCCTTCAACCCCTCTTCTCATGAGAAAATGGATCACGACTCATTACCAAAGCTTAGTAAACTATGACAGGCTCCAGGATGGAAATTGTTAAGTATGGTGGGAAAACAAAACGTTAACGTTGTGAGGGTGGCCCAATGGTACCCCTTTTCCCTAGGTGGTGAAAACATGGGACTAAGGCACACATGCTGGAAACCAAGGTGAAACAAGGAAACAAACATAACTTCTTGAGCTAGTGATCCATTATCCACAACTTCAACCAATGATCGACATCCACATGCCTAGTATATTAAGCACACCACTTCGCATGAAAGAAGGAATAACATACCTCATGGTGACACTTGCTTACCATCTCCCATACACTAAGTTGACATGATGTGATGAGCTTGGATGATCTAAAGTATAAGAGGAAATATGAGGGGGGTTGTTGGGATGCTATTTGTGGACATGTTGATCATCATCATGGTTGGGATCACTATCTTCATTGCGGACCATGAGACATGGTCTCCTCTAATTACCCCTAGGCATGGGGGGGTAATAGGAACAAAGGTCTCATTATAGTCGATGCCTTCTTGTTGAGAAAATCCTTTTGCAACCAAGCGAGATTTATGACACTCAACAACACCTTCGGAGGTAAATTTGGTCTTATAAACCCATGGACATTTTACAATGTCCTTCCCTTGAGGACGAGTCACAAAATACCAAGTATGATTATTCAAAAGATGATTCATCTCATCTTGCATAGCTTTTTCCCATTCAGGTTGTCCTTGTGCATATAAGTAATAGATAGGATCACAAGTCTCAAGAAAATGCGCAAAGACATCAAAGAAACATTATCTTGTTGCTTGTGACTATGAGTTTGTCGATCTGAAGAGACATCACCAACATCAAGTCTAGTAGCTTCAATCATTTTAGCGGCCCATCTAGGGAGGCAGGAAAAAGGTGAACTTATATCCTTTGTAGAAGGTTGATCAGAAGAAGGAATGGTTTCAGTCAAAGGAGACAGAGGCCTGATCAAAACAATGATTGACTATTTGTTCAACTTGAGAACAGAGGTCGACGACCCTATCAAAACAAGAACAAAATTCGACTGCCTGGTCGAAACACTAAAAAAACGAATAGGTGAACCATTGTCAAAAACAACATCAAATGAATCATCCTATAATAAACCAGAGGAAGCATTCAACAACTTAATTCCTAAATACTTCTCATCAAAAAACACATTTCGTTTGATAATGATTTGTCATTTGACATAGTCAAACATTCCATAGATTATGGATTCTTCAGAGTATCCCATTATGATGCAAGCATGACTCTTTGCGTCCAATTTCTTCTTGCAATCATTTGGAATATGAGCACAAGCAACATAGCTATAGACTTTGAGGTGACTGACAAAGGGATTTGTTCTACACCATCTCTTGACTAGAGTCATAGAACTGGCAACTCCAGTCGGAATATGATTCAAGAGATAGTTGGCACAGTAAGCATCTTCAATGAAAAAATGAGTCGACAGATCTTTGGCCTACAAAAAACAACGAGCCATTTGGACCAATGTTTGGCTCTTTATTTCTGCTACATCGTTCTGTTGAGGAGTATGAAGGACATACCTATGCCAAGAAATACCAAATTAAGCAAGGTATTCTTCAAATTGTCATTTCACATACTCACAACCATTATCATATCTCAAACACTTGATAGGTCGACTGCATTTCTTCTTAGTCAATGCTCTAAATTCCTTGAATTTTTCCAAGACATGACTCTTTCTTTTCAAGAAATAGACCCAAGTAAATCTAGAGAGATCATCGATAAAGGTCAAAATATAATTTGCACCTGCTAAGAAGGTTTGATTGAGGCAATAGAGATCACTGTGAATATGCTCCTGGTGGATTTTTTGCTCTCCATGCTTTGCCAGAGTCAAAGGGGATCTGATGATGTTTGTCCAGCACATCCCCTACAAATTCCATCAGGTGGAAGAACTTTGGGAAGACCAACAACCATATTCTGTGTGGCCACAGACTTCAGACTTCAAAAATTTAGGTGTCCAAGTCATTCGTGCCAAATTCTGATTTGTTCATCAGTGTGAGCAACAAGGGTAGTTGGTCTAGATTCAAGTCAAGGGAGGTAAAAAAACTTGTATAGTCCATTCTTCAAGTCGAGAAAACCTTCAACAAAAATCGACTTGTCATCCTTAAAATACTTATCAAAGAACCGATCTGGCCAGAACTCAACAATCTTACTTGTCTTTGTTAGTTTGAGAAACCAACAACAAATTTGCATTTAGGTTTGGCACATGATAGACATCGACAATTTTACCATGTCGATAGGGAATACCACTATGACCAACAATGTCGAGAATGAAATCATCAATAACATAGATATTTCACTCGACAACTTTATCCAGGTACGATAACATAGAGACATATTTGGCCATATAATGAGCACGACTAGAATCGACTACCCACTCATGTTGTGAGGTATGAGTAAGAAACGCTTGAGAAGTTCCGACTTGGAAGGTGAAATTGTCAATCGATTGATTGACAACTAACACGTCTCCTTCGAGCTTCTTAACCTTCACCTCTAAGTCGTCCCTCTTCTTCCAGCAGGTTTTCTCCACATTTCCAAACTTTCCACAGTATAGACATGTTTCCTTCTTTCAATTCCTCTGAATGGATGTTGACTCATCAGTCTTCAATGTAGTTTTTTGGTCGAGACATTCTTGTCTGTGTACATGAGCATCAAAACGTCCTCTTTCCTTATAATATATCTTTCCTTTTCCCTTGAGCAAGTGAGCTTGATGTTTACCACCAATCTTCCCTTCATCAAGCAACTTATGTTTCTCATTAATCAATAAGCACGGGGGACCTTATATGGAATGAATATTGTAGCCCGACGAGTGACAAAGGGACCCAAAATATGTCATGGCTATAGGTTGAGTATTCACTATAGGATGGACATGTGTGATGATAGGAACCTCTGACACTACAACCATAGTGGTTGAAGGTGTCGAAGGAGTATTGTTCACTATAGTGGGTATGGGAGTTGAAGGACTCCCAATATCTTTCTGACTCGATTCAGTACTCATCCTCCTACGATCACAAGTCTAGTAAGTGGAGGTGTATGTACCATGTATGATAACTTTATGCCTTTTAGAAGGAAAAGACTCAAAATGCGGTGGTAATTGTAACAAGTGGTGAGACCTGTGGGGAAGCTGGTCTGGCTCCATGATGACTCAAGACTCGTGATATAAAAAAAAACAAATCCTAAGGCCAACTAGTAATCAAAAAGCACACCAAAGTAAAATAAACAAAAGGTCAATATGCACACAAACATGATAAAGTGGTTGAAATGGACCTCCCTCTCTAAAGTAGGTATGCCTCACCCAAGAGGGGCCTGAGACTCCTCTGCTAAAGATCAGAGGTAACATAATCAGTTATAAGGGCCCTCGTGGACTTAACAACTAGTCAGTCAGATCCCCCCCGAGAGGTAATCCTCCATAAAGGTTGTGTGTGTTGTTCGACCCTTATCTGACCCAGGGTACCTGCAAAATAACCCTTGCAAGTAACCTAGGTGGTACCTAAGTCAAGCAATTAAGAAACCACGATATAACCAATGCACAGACGAACAGTCGTAAGTCAGATCCACTATATGGGCAGGGTAACAAAGCTCGAAACCTCGAAAGCATTGCTTCATGTAGAGGTAAATGTACTAGCAAGATCTCCATATATGAATAGATCCCCATAAATATATCTGACGCTAAAAAGGTATCGGGGGGATATCCCTTCAACCAACCTCACGCGACCTTGTGCTTAACTCCGGTGTAAGAAGAGCCTCCTGATATTACCGATTATACAATGGGTTTCTCCACTGCCTTAGTCAAACACATATGTTGATTTAATAGCCTTGGAGAAGTTTACTCACAAAATCCTATTCCAAGGCTCTAAATCCTAAGCTAGTTTGTGCACCCTAAAAAATAATATCGTTACTAATCAATTTTAAATTATAAGCATTACTTTTAGTGGCCTTGCTTACTAAAAAAGGTGTGGTTGTGAAACTAATGATGTTATGACTCAGCAAGTAAAATAAATGAATATGAACACAATGCAAAGTCCTAACTTCAATTCCCAATAAATGATATGCTTTTCAAAATGCAATTTTCAATTTAATTCTGCAACTCTAAATAAGATGCAATCTCTCTTTACATGTACTAAGATCAATGATAAAGACCATACATTCATGTTAGAATTTATCCATTGGTGAACCATAAACCTACTGTTGGGACTCAGAAATGTCGTATTTTCATCCACCTTTCCCTTCACTATTCCTTACATTTCATCGCCCCATTAAACCTTTGTCATACCATTTTCATAAATACACTTGGATTCCACATTATTATTTTCCACTTTATTCATTTTAGTATTAAAAGTGAATTTATGATTAAATATTAGAAAATATACATGTTTTCATATATATCTCAACTATGTGTGAGCTTTGTAATGTGTAGGAATATGTGGATGATTAATTCAAAGAGACTTCTTGAATATCTCTTCCATCATTCCAAAGGAGATAATTATTCAAGCCTCTTTTCAAGTAGAAGATCATGAAGATTTGGTTAGAATATCTTATCTAAGATACATGAGAGATATGTGTGAGGATTTGAAGGGATCATATCTTGTAATAATGGGAAAGTAGTTGAGAGTGGTTGAGAGAATAGTGGATCTGCAATTATGAGATGGTTATCTTCTTCATGTATATAAGAGAGTGCTCTCTCTTCATGAGAATTCAATTAGGATTCAATTGGAAATTAGAAGTTAGATTTCAATTAGGATATGATTGTAATCAGGATAAGGGGATTCTTAGCTTTGTTATTCTTCCATGTTTTGTCATTTGACTATTGCAATATGAATTGGGATTGATATATTGTGTGAGCTCACATATGTCATTGTTGTTAACTCTTCACATGTTGTATTTCCTTAGGCAATTTCATGCTTTCCTAGTTAGTGTTTCAATGCTTTCTTAGATTAGTTTGATTTCAGCAACATAGATTAGATTAGATTAGATTAGTTCTACTTCAGTCCTGCATATACAGTGCGTGTGCTTCGTCAATCTACGTACCCCGGGTTGACAATTAAATGGTTGGGCAAGTACTACAACGTTATTATAATGACATATATTTCGCCTAACATTTTGGCGTCGTTGTCGGGGAAGCACAAGGGATTGAGGTATCAATTTCCTTTTATGCAAGAGTGCTTATTCATGTTCCTAACCCCTAGGTGTCCGGGCGGTAATACGTAGGGGAAAAGCTTTGCATCGGTTTGAGGCACCTAAACGCGCTCCGGCCTCATCTGGGTAAGGGCATGTAGGGTGTGTTTCAATTTCTGCAATTTCAATTCCTGCAAGTGCGACTGCATTTGTTGGTAAGGGGTCATAAGCAGCTAATTGAGTGCAGACTCCTCATGTTCTCCCTGCCAACATGTTCCTAACTATGTGTCGGGGTGGTGAGACGAGGGGAAAAGCCTTGCATCGGTTCGAGGCACCTAAACGCACTCAGGCCTCATTTGGGACAAGCATGCAGAGTGTGTTTCAATTTTTGCAAGTGTGTTAGTCAGAAACAGGGCTTAGGGTTCCTTCTTAGAAAGGAAGGAATTATATGGCTCTGTTCTCTGTTAGGAGATAGATAGATTTCAATGTGTGTCAATCATTTCAATTAGCAATGGGTTCTCGCAACTGTGAAGAGTGTTTTTTTTGTGTTTCAGCAAGAGTGGTTTGTTTCAAGAGTGTTTCAGCAAGTGTGATTTTCAGATTTTCATTTTGATTTGGATGTTGTAAGAATCCCTTCTTCTTAACATGATTTAACTATGAGTATAAGCTTGGAACAACTCACTCAGATCCTTGCGGAAGCCGAGATTTCCTCTTCTCAGGAAGAGAAGATCTTGATAGCAGCCGAGAGCTTAATTACTCCTCCAGAAACAGACGATGAATCAACACATAAAAAATGCGAATAGGAGGAGGAGGAGGATAATGAGGAGCTGCAGCATGATGTGAGTTAGACAAATTACGCCTACAAGATCCTCATCGAACAATGGTTTCAAGCAGGTACCAGGTTAAAGTCATTTAGTTTTTCTTTCTCTTTTGATAATTTAGAGTTTTAGCAGTTTTCCAATTATCTTTTGTATATTCAGGTATATTCCCGATTATCATTTGTGAAATTGGAAGAGAACATATGCATACTACTATTACATGAATGGCTTCACTGGAAATTTGATTACACGTAACTGTTTTCTAATTTCTAATTAGTATAGAATAGGTAGGCTTTCATTTTCAGTTTTCACTTTCCATTTTTTTCTTAGGAATAAGTATGCTCTCCTCCGCACTTCATGCGAACGCGAGGATCAGAAAGTAGGGATGATTAATAATTTTTTCAGGAAGTATAATGATGCCTCAATGCTCCATTTGCAAAAAGAAAACAATTAAGAATAAACATGTGATGCTGGAACAGCAGCTGAAACAGCGTCACTGTCCCACTTCCATTTTTTTATTTTAAATTTGCAAAATAAAATTTCTAAAAGTTTTTTTTTATTTTCTGAAAACACAAAACGAAAAAATATATATATCTGCTAAAACAGTCACTGTTGCTATATGCTGAAACACTGTCACTATATGATGAAACACTGGCTGCAACTATGTCATAACCAAATTGTTTGCATAGCTTGGCTTAAATCCTGCAATTTGAAACCTGCAAATCACAGATTGAGCTCAGATCTGCAAATAAAACATAACCAACATTAGAACTGGTCTGCGAATCCATGCGAATAATATTTTGCACTCTTACAAACTGAAACTGTAAATCCCATGCTGAAACAGTGAATTTTTTTTTTACATGCTGTTACAGTGGTTGAATTGTGCCTGGAATCGATTGAAATGGGTTTTTGAAATTCTGAATTGGTTCATTTCTGGTTTTGAATTTCATTACAACAAGGAATTAAATAATAACCCTGCAAAAACTTTAGCACATCAAGATAAAATAGAGACTTTATTCTTCGGCCTCTCACACTCTATCTCCGCCTTCACCACTTGAAATCTTCTGATCTTAAACCCGCGACCTGCAACGGTAGTTAAATGATAAACTTACAAATGTAATTTCCTCGCTAGTATTCATCCTCCCATGCCGAAACCTACAAAAGCAATAGAAAATAAAATCAAAGATAAAACAATGATACCTATTGCCAAATTTAAATTCAATATTGTTTCTAGAAAGATTGCCTAGCGCATACAATTCCGGATTAGGGATGATAGCATTAAGTTCCCATGGTTCTGTTGCATTTGACTCATCGACCAGCTCCTCCGATGTCATAACCAGATCGATCCGTATGAGTCGATTCTCTCGATGCTAGTTTTAACAACAATCATGTTTTACTCAAAATACGATGAGAATTTTCTTGCGGGTAGTTATGTTGACTGCAACAAATTTTCACCAAGATCTCAATGATAATATTTCTCGGAAATCTAATGGATTTCCTTACCTAATTTTCTATCTATCGGCATGCTTTATTGGGATTAAATTTTTATACTGTTGCTTATTTAGCGGATCTCTCTCTTACTAGCTGCGAATCTTCTTCCACAAGATCTAAACAAACCCAGCCGAAAAATTTACCGTGAATATGAGCAGTGGACAGCTTTCTGATCGAAAAAAGATTTCATTGGGTAACAAAGCAATTACTCTCAACACTTTTCGTTATAAGAATACAACGCATGTTTTCGCAGCATCCGACAGGTCCACAGTTATTTACAGTAGAAACCATAGGTTGGCCTATAGATATGCCTGTGTGGAAAAAGTTCATCACATGTGTTCTTTCCATTCAAAGTCTTTCCCTAGCAGCGTTGTGGTTGTAAAGGAAGACATGATTACAATTGGGTCAATAGAAGATCTTCAACATCTTTACATCTCATCAGTTACTCTTGGGGAACAGCCTTATCGTATTTTCCATCAAGCCAATTCTCGAACATTTGCCATTTGTAGTATGAAGTATAATTATGATGAGAGAAATAATAAAACAGAACACTACTTCATTCATCTCTTGGATGAAAAAACATTTGAAAATGTTCATCATATCAACTTGATGCCAATGAAGAAGGAATTTACATCCTGAGTTGTTCATTTACAGATGATAACAATGTATATTGTTGTGTTGGGACAACTTATTGTCCTGATAAGGATAATATATATAAGAAGGGCTGAATTTTGGTATTTTTGGTGGTTGGAGACAGGCAACTGTGTCTGGTTAGTGAGAAGGAGACAAAGAGTGTTGTATACACTCTCAATGCATTTAATGGAAAATTACTTGCAGGAATCAACGAAAAGATTGAGTTGTACAAATTGGTGATCCGTGATGATGGTTCCAGGGAGCTGGAGTATGAATGTGGACATCCTGGTCTTGTACTTGCACTCTGTCTTAAAACTCGTGGAGATTTTATCTTAGTTGGTGATTATCTGAAATCTATGTATCTGTTGGTATACAAGCATGAGCAGGGAGGTATGTTAGAAGAGAGGGCTCATGATTATTCTGCAAACTGGATGACCGTTGTAGAGTTTCTGGATGATGATATATACCTAGGTGCAGAGAGCAATTTCAACATTTTTACGGCGAAGAAAAATAACGATGCTGCAATTAATGATGAAGACCAAGGAAATAGTTCATTTCTCTCCGTCCCTGAATGAGCACGCAAATGAGAT
>JASDQU010366908.1:0-11471 GCA_032191745.1 Picea mariana
GCTCAATATTTAACATCCGATTCTGAAACTCTCACACAAGAAACTACAATCCATACTATTTTCAATGGAAGTGGTCCCACTTCATTTGGATTCTGTATGAAGAAGTTATGACTATTTTACCCGGAACACCTGTTTATTGACTAGCTTCAAGACTGGTAAAAAACCCTATCTTCCATAGAGTGTATCTCCATAATTATAGAGAATCAAGAGCTGAAATTTTTACCAGAGGTATCTTGATATGTCTTCTCAATACCATAGCGATTTCACCATCTGAATCGTTCTAGAAAAAAAGTTAGAGCAAAAATGGTAAGATGACCTGAAAATAACATACCTTAGAACACATCACCAAAAGACTTCATCCTCCCTTGAAATCTGGCCTTCTTTACTTCTTATTTCCTCTGAAATTTGACTTGTATCAAATGAATGTATAATGATGTTTATTTATACCATTTATGCCACTTCCTTTTAGCATTAGGGCTGACCTGACACTTTCTTATTTTGTAATTTTTTTCTTTAATTATCTTCAGGGCCTACATGTACTTCCTTCTTCAATTCACTTTGTCATCTTCAAAAATTCATTTCTCCTCAACCATAAGGATCCACGTGACGTGCCACATACCACCGGAAACAACATGATGTATACTATCCATCCATGGGTGTTGTATTTGCATGTGAATTTTCCTTCATGTCCAAATACCTTCATCAATCTTGCGGTCCAAAACCCATGACTAGGGTTGACATCAATGACAACAACCAATCTTCCAACAATACCAATATTAAAAAAACTAGATTTTTACATAGTCATACAAAACCACCATACATAAAAATTAATAGGCTAAAATTTATTTGATTTCATACATTCCATATTCATACACCATATTCAAATTAGTTGTGCAAGTACCTCAAATCATCCATCCAAGTCAAAAGTTTGTTATTTTTCCATATTTCAATTACTAATAATATCATGATTTTGAATAATCCTAAGTACCTTCAATTATACATATATGTTTTTGAGATATAGAGTAAAATCCTTAGAAAACTCAAAATTCTTTATGTTTGCATGCAATGGATTCTCTTAATATCAAAGTGGTGGAATGTAAATGGCATTATCTTTGTTATTTTATACACAGGATACTCATATATCATGGAAAAGGGATACATATTATTGATTCTAATATTATTAAGTACAACAAAACCCCCACACACATATTTTATGTGTCCTCCTTTCTTTCCACCAAAGACATTACTTTTCTCATGCAAAATACTAGATGAAATGACATAAGATACTATGGGTGTAGATGTATCAATGTGTTTTATTATTTTGTAGAGCTTGAATATAGTGATAATTCAAATTTTGGTTGAAGGACCCTTGCAACTTTGCATGGAGTAGGTATATGAGATTGATTAATGCAATTTAAATCATATTTCTTGTTGTAATAACATAACTCATTTGTTAGGAAACACCTATATGTTGCATAGTTTGTGTCTAAGGGCCACTTCTCATTCAGATATAGATTATATCAAATTGATTCATATCTTGACTCTATAAATGAAACTTTGCACTACATTTTGTTCATGCATTTTTGTTCCTTTTTGATTAAATTTTTAATTACTTCATGATATATACAATAAGTCCTCACCTATTCATGTGCAACACTTCTTTCTATTATTTTATTCTCTACCTATAGTTAGTTTATCATGAAACCTCTACATATGTGTCATATAAAATCTTGTAATTTTACCATGTACAAATTAATTTTGTGAAAAATTGACCTCTAAATCAATCACAAAATTTTATCATGTACACACATGTTCCTTGAGTCCTAACACCTTGTTTGTAAAAATAATATTTTATTTATATTCATACCATGCTTCACATATCAAACATTCCATGTAATACTTCACATATCAAACATTCCATGTAATGGATACATGTTTACAACATCAATAACATAAATCACCATCACAAATTCTAAGTTAAAAGTAAATTCTTCCCTTCTCATTATTTGCGGTTTTGTATATCTCACTTCGATATGATATGATATGATTTAATAAATGCCCACTTTCTCACTACACAACCTCATTATCCTAAATGACATACTCATTTCAAGCAACAAGATATAATGTCAAAACTTGGACATTGTTACACAACTTACATTTCGCCTATTTTCACATTATGAGATGATTATTGTTGAAGAGTTTCTTGAAATTAGCCTTCCTTGGAATGTTAAGGATTTGGTCGATCCTTTTTATTTTCTCGATTTATACTTTTTATATATTTTGGATTCTTTCATTTTTATTTTCTCGATTTATACATTTTATATATTTTGGATTCTATATAAACTTGTTGGACTTACTTAAAACATTTCCACCTCTTTTCATCTTCGTCTAATTCATTTTGTCCATTTCAAACTTCTTTGTTGCTTCACATGTTTTTACCATTGTTACCCATACCAAATAGTGTGCTCTGTAATGATATATTAGGTGTGAAATGATATTATGTGAATTAGTAGGAAAATATTAAATTAGTACACTTTTCATAAAAAAAAAAAATAATGGAGAGGAAAATCTTAAACTAGTACACTTTTCATTTCAAAAAATTAATAAAGGAGAAATGAAAAATATATTAATTTTGTTAAAAAAATATCTACTTAAATTTATATATTGGTTTAAATTCACTCACTCAAATAATAATAAGACATCCATGCCCATGCTCACTTATCTTCCAATTGGAGATTCCCTCACATACATTTGATCAAAAAGAATTAACAATAAAGAAGGTCCTTTTTTAGTTGGATCCCAAGTTCTGTGTATTGTTTTCCAAGTCAATCCATGCTCACTTGCATCTTTCCAATTGAATATTCCCTCACTTGCATTTGATCAAAGAGAATTAATAATAACGAAGGTCCTTTTTTGGTTACATTCCAAGTTGTGTGTATTTTTTTCCAAGTCATAATGTCTTATTTTTCTCTTCAGTCAAGTGCACCTTCACATCAACACCCATTCTCACCCATTTTCATTCATATTCAATCAAGATAATGACATTTCATCGAGAGCAATATTCAATCAAGATAATGACATTTCGTCGAGAGCAATACTTTTTGTAAGTCATAATGGTCTTATTTTTCTCTTCAATCAAGTGCACTTTTCTATCAACACCCATTCTCAATCATATTCAACCAACATCATGCCATTTCATTGAATGCAGCCCTATATTAGGTAAATGGATCTTCATTTATAATGTATTATTATTATTATTTGAGTTATTATTGTTATTATAACGAAACAACTATTTTTAAAACCATAAAAAGACATAGTGATATCATAAGAATCCTCTATTTTCCTCTCCCGATCCCTAAAAAATTATAACCTTGATTACTAACACAAACTCTATTTTCCTCTCCATGCCTAAGGTTTGAATATTTGATAGAAGAATAAAGGGCAAGTTGCATGTAGGATATCATTTAACAATTTGTTTAAGCAAGTTAACATGATAATTTAACTTCGTTGTAACCCTAATTACTCTCCTTAGTTGAGGAACATCGAGGTATATGCATGTATTGTCCTTACCATCATTGGGGTTGTTTTTGCTGTTTTATTTCAATATCATTTTTCTTTTCTTTGATTTTTTTCTATTTTCTTAACTTTATTGTTTTTTTTAATTATCCATGTTTAGTGAAGCATTCAAAGAAGAAATGGAGTAACTTTACACCTCTAGAATGAAATAAATTTAGATATATAGTAGATCTTTAGCTTTTTAAAAACCAACTTAGATCCATCTTAACTTTGGATTTATAAATGGTCTAGAAGGATCAATTTTTTTGAGGCCAATTTTTTTTTTAGAGTGTAAAACTGGAGAAAATGTTAACACCTCAAAAAATTTGATCCCTCTCAAGAGGTTAAAATGAATCTGGGCTGGTTTATTAAACACCAAAAATTATTATTTTATTGGACATTGGATAATGCTAAGATAAATTTTAAATTAGTTTAAATTTTCAATCCATATTATGTTAATTTTAATGGGAAAGATGTTATTATCGGTGTACTTTTATGTGCTTAGTGTTATTATCACAATGTGACGACATGGCTATGTTCGTCACATTGTGATGTTTGTATATATTCATCATATTGTGATCGATGTATATGTTCGTCACATTAAAGTACACATTGATTGATGATACATTAATAATGTAATGTAACATTAATGATGTGTTAATATATTACATTAATGTATTAATGTAATGTATAAATTAAAGTGATAATTAGATTAGTGTATAAAGTAACATATTAATTTATTGAGACATTAATAATGTAATGTATTAATTAATTTGTATATTAATACATTATTACATTATTAAAGTAATAAATTAACAATACATTAATAAAGTAGCAATAGATTGAACTTAATGTATTTCGTAAAACATTATTAAAGTATTAATATATTAACAATACATTATTACTCTAATGTATTAATTAAAGTATAAATACATTAATGCATAATGTAACATATTAAAGTATTAATACATTAAGAATGTAATATATTAATTAATTAATACATTAATACATTATTAAGTAATACATTGTTAAAGTATTAATACACTAATAAATTAATACATTTATAATACATTATTAATGTATTAATATTTTAATAAATACATTATTAAAGTAGCAATGCATTAATAACACATTATTAAAGTATTAATATATTAACACATTTCTTGAAAATGACCATGGTTGATTATGGTTGATCAAGATTAAACACATAAGTAAAGTATTAATACACTAATAAATTAATACATTAATAATACATCATTAAGGAATAATACAAAAAAATGCATTTCATACATTAAATACATGAATAAAAACGTTATTGAAGTTTTAATTTAATACATTAAAATATTAATAAAGTAGTAATACAGTTACCTTAATGACATTAGTAATACATTATTATAGTATTTATAAATTAATACATTAATTGATAATGACCATGGTTGGTCCCCAAGGTGTAGGACAGTCGGTGACAGAGTGTGCTGTTAAGGCGCTCCGTGATGTTAAAGTCACCAGTTCGAAACTTGCGGGGACAAAAAATCCAGCCATGTTAAGGGTTGGTGTGGCTCAGGCCGGGTGCGATCCACAGGTGATTTTGACGGCTTAGATGCCCCTAAGTCGCGGTTTCTTAGCCACAGGTTAGTCCCACATGTCACAGACAAACTAACAAACAAAAAAAAAGATAATGACCATGGTTGAATATGGTTGACCATGACCATGGTTGATGATGGTTGAATGGAATTTATTATGGTTGACTATGCCCATGACCTTCCTTCATTGACCATGTGGATCTGATTATGGTGGGCCATGTTGAGTGTGTTTAACAAAATTTTACTATGGCACTACTGCATTACAATGTTGATCATGTTTTGTTCATCACATTGTGACATCAAGTTTTGTTCATCACATTGTGACATTAGATTTTGTTCGTCACATTGTGACATAAGGTTTTGTTACTCACATGACATCGTATGTTATGGTCATAAAATTTCGATGAAGGATTTCTGTTTGTCATAATATGGCATTGGAATAGGGTTTCCACAGTCCGACAGAGGGTTATGTTCATCACAATATGACGTTGGGAAATGTTCATCTCATTGCAATGCTCATCTATGTTTGTCACATTGCCACATTGGGTTGTGTACATGGCATTGCGATAATGGGTTGTGTTCGTCCCATTGCAACATCTGGAAATGTTTGTCACAATGCAATGTCAAGATACGTGTGTCACATTGCAACGCGAGGATATGTTTGTCACATTGCGATGATAAGGAAATGTTTGTCACAATGTAAGGTTCGTGTATGTTCATCACATTGCGACAAAAGGGCGATGTATAGGGCTATTTTTTTCACATAGCGGTCGGTGTATGCGTTCATCACATTGCGACGATAGGGAAATGTTCGTCACATTGTGATGACAGGAAAATTTTCATCACATTGCAACATTCATATATGTTCGTCACATTGTGATGTTCATTTATTTTTGTCACATTGCAAGAATAGGGATATGCTTGTAACATTGGGATCGATGTATATGTTCGTCACATTGCAACGTCTGTATATGTTCGTCACAATACAAAGTTACTATGTTTGGTAGATTTCAACGTTTCTATGTTTGACACATTACGACGTTTCAAAATGTTTTTCACAATGCGATGTTTGGATAAGTGTGTCACATAGTAACGTGATGAAATGTTCCTCACATTGCGACGAGAAGGTGATGTGTGACACATTGGGACATCTGTTTATGTTTGTCACATTGGGACGTAACTATCCACATTGGGACAACATGCCTATGTTCGTCACATTGCGATGTGAGTTTATGTTCATCATGTTATGAAATTAAACTATGTTCATTGCAATGTTACTATATTCATCATATTGCAATGTTACTATGCTCGTCATTGTGTGACGTTACTATGTTCAAAACATTGTAACATTACTATGTTCATAAAATCATTGTAACATTACTATGTTCGTCAGGTTGTAACATTCTATTTTGTTGTTCAAATTGCAATGTCGGGGCATATTTGTCACATGGTAAGGTTGGTTTGCGTTCAACATGTTACACGATATATTAAATTTGATAGGAACTTTGAACTTATGTGATATATTACATAGAAGAAAACATAGAATCATACTTGTTCTAAGGACATTGATAGCATATGCTGTAAAATCTATCCCTTTCAAATAAACATATATAACATTAGATTATTATAAATAAAAATATAATAATCTACTTGATATTAATATATTTTTTTCTTTCTTTATGTTTTATTTATTAAAAATTGAATTAAATTTTGTATTTTTTTATTTGTAATATTTATTTGTATTATTTATGTAGCTTGTCTATTTAGAAGAAGTGGTTACGAGGAATGATTATTTTCCTTTCTACCTAGATTCAAATATTGCAACTTACAAATCCAACATGAAAAAATTGTTGTAATTATTATACTTTTATTGTCAATCCAACATGAATAAATTGTTGTAATTATTATACTTTTATTGTCATTTCATTTTTAAAGTTATATATTTATTTTAATACATACTTAATATAGAAAGACGGATATACAATGTAAGAATTAGAAAACTTAGTTTGCTAGATATTACTTTTATTAATTATTTTATTAATTATAAATTTTATTTTAAGTTATTAATGATAAATAATTTTTATTTTTTATAATTATTAATAATAATTTTTTAAAAATGTAATTTACTTTTGGTAATCATTTTATGTTTGTGTAACATAAAATTAGTTTTAATTTGATTTAAATGTATTAATTTAATGAAAATATTAAAAAATTCAATTATTATATCATTATTTTATAATAAGATTTAAAATACATTATTTATGAAAAATGTTACGAATAGTTGATTACTTAATATTTGTAATATGAAAATTGACTTTAGTTCCAAAAACTCCAGTTTTAATGATATAATTTTCTTAAAAGAAAAACTAAAATGATGAAATATATAAAATTATTTATATATACTTTTTTATTTACAAAAATTAATAAAACTACTTAATAAAAAAATCTTATAATTATGTAATTAGATATTATGTGATTAGATATCAATATCAATCATTAAATCATATTCAATTATTCAGCCAATCTCTATATATATTATGTGATTAGATATCAATATCAATCATTAAATCATATTCAATTATTCAGCCAATCTCTATATATATTATAATTATATATGATATTTCTAATAGAATATACACCCAAATATACATATTTGAGATTTATGAGAAATTGCATTTGAGTATTTTCATATTATTATTATTTAAGTATTGTTTCCCGGTCACACTTAAAAGACTTAACTTAAAACTTTTTTGAAAAAACAGTTTTTCAAACCAGTTTTGAAATATGAGCTTTTATTTGGGTTTCTTTTAAAGGATAGTTTCAGTACGTTAGTAGTTAGATGTACAAAGAAAATCCAATAAAAGTTAAAAAAAAAAACCAATAAAAGGAAAAGATGCATAAATTTTTTAGGTGATTGAAATTAAAGCAGTCAGTTTATCCCGTAATTTTTTAAGAACTTAAAAAAAAAAGGTTAGATATCCATTCTTTGCATTGTAAATATTACTGATAAAATTTAACCATGAAACTTGCAAAAATAATTTTGCTAAACTTAAATAAAACATAACACTAACTTTATTTGTTATTTTTTTATTATAATAATTTAAAAATCTTTCCTCAAAATTATAAAAAATTGATGAAAAAAAAACAAAACATAAATAGAGTTGTGTGAAATTATTTTCATTACAAACCCAGTTTTGAATAACTAGTTTTGTTAGATTATTTATATTACAAAACTTTTGAGAATCTATCCTTTCCTTTTGAATCTCAGCATCCACAGCTAATGGTAAAGAATTGCTAGTACAATTTCATTTGTAGGATATCCGAATGGCCCAGAAAGATTCAATGGAACTGAATGATAATTCATTTTGAAAACTTTAGAAAGTTAATGTGAACTTTGGGAAAGCCCTTGTGCTGATGGTAAACCGGCAAAAACAATACCAACCTCAGCCTTACCAGCCCCCAGCGCCAACTTATCTGCATTTATCATATCATCAGAAACCATTCAAATAAATTCTTTCAAAACAATAAAAAGAAGAGTGCATTACACACTCTAATAGATAACTGAGCCGCATATCGGATATATTATATTTTTAAAATTTTTATTAATCATCTCTGATGATCTATCTTAATTTTCAATCTATAATCTATGATTTTCCTGTGGATCTATGATCTTTCTATGAACAATATGTTTTCAGTTAAATAATTTTTTTGATAATCATATAAAGATATAATTGATAAAAGTAACAGAAAAGAGACGATAAACACAAATCTCACCAAAATGTTATTAATATTATTAATTTCTATGACATTGCAAAATAGAAGAAAAAGGTTTTGAAAAATACACTCGCTGGCCAGGAGTTACAGTATATGCCTTACACACAGTGTTGAATGAAAATATAGTCAGTTTCTATATGCCTTACACACAGTGTTGAATGAAAATAAAGTCAGTTTCTTGGGGTTGAAGGAAGGTTTGACAAGAGAGACAAATCAGGTTTTCATATATATTTATATATATTTTATCCAACAAAGCCAAAAATTCTTAGAAATCTATAAATTTACAGTTTTAGCTACTCAAATCTACAAATCCAACTAATTTTGGAAGAAACAAAAAAATACAAAAATAAACATAAAATATACCTTAAAAAAAATCATAACCTAAAAAATTTAAACTAAGACTTAATTTAATTTAATAAAAAACAAATTAAAAATCATTTTAAATCATTTAATATTAARTAACAAAATTTAAATTCTTCTTTGTTTTTTATTTTTTATTTAATTGTCATCAAATCACTCGATCGAATCTTGCAAGCCTTTAATAACACGTTAATTATAACCAAAGTATGTGAACATATCGGTCGCCTAATCTCGCACTTATAATAAAATTATATAGAAAAGCACGCATAAAGCAATCATGCGATCGTGTTTTTTAAAGGTCCTGAACTTAAATCCCTTGATATATCTTTTAATTTATGTTTTATAGCATAATTGATCAAAACGGTAACTTCGATTTTGGTAGTTTTCATTTCAGGGAGGGAGGGATGAAAAGTTTGATATTTTCGGATTTTATTAAATTAGTTTTTTGTTTGCTACCTAGGATATTTGGGTGTCTCTTTCGTACTATCACAGTTTCTTTTCGAACCTTCACTGTTTTATAGAAGGAGATTTTCGAAATCCAATCAGGCTAGCTGAATTTAAGTTGATGAACTTTTCATCTACGGATAAATATAATTATCCAATTCAACTTAATTGATGAAATCAATTTGAAAATTAATAAATTCTTTCCAAATTATTCATCAAATTTGATTAGTTGGAACATTAGATTCCAATAAAACTTGAAATATCATTTGGATATGGATCACCAAACCTGTCTAATGGGATTGATCAGGCATTAAAAGAACCACGCATTTGTTTTTGCAAATACACTTTCATAGTTCCGTAATCCTGGGATACTTAGAGCTGGGCCTCTATTCTCTCGTAAATAAACAATAGGAAGAAGATGAGTGAAGGAACCTCTTTACTTATATTCGTACTCAGCTAAACCAGTACATTAGTGCTAATATAATTTAATTAGAAGAATAGAGCCCCATATCACCATGAAAGAAAGGCTTGATGTGCTGTTCTTATATCCTTGGCAGAGCCAGGTTCAATAGGAAGGTTAGGAAGTGTCTCTTGGCATCTTAATCTTTAAAGTGACATATGAACTATTATTGCCATGATATTTTGAGTTTTATTTAGCTGAAATAGAACTCGAAGTAATATACTTCTATTATGTTAATATTGCATTGCAAATTTGAAGTAATTTACTTCGATTATGTTTGGATATAGTAAATATTGCAAATTTGAGTTAAATATATTGGTTAATTATGAATTATGTTTGGATAAGGTAACAACCACAACTGTGGTTGGTGAAGGTTTAAAGGTTTTGGTTGGTCCAGAAAATGAATGGACAATCGTATATGGTATCTTTCCAGGTTTTTGTTGGTCTATAAAATGAATGGTAATCAGTTAATGGACAATCGTACATGGTATCTTTCCAGGTTTCTGCTGGTCTATAAAATGAATGGTAATCAGTTAGCTGCCATCTTAAATTTTAAATATAATCAATTAAAAATAAAAAAATAAACATGTAAATCACAATTATTAATTTATTGGGATGACTAAGAATATTACATTAATATTTAATTTTGTCTATACAAAACTGATTAAACACTAAAAAATTATTAAATAAGCAATAAGGATAAGCCTTTGCTAAAATATTGCAAATTTAAGTAAGTATATTAACCAATTTTTGACAATTTTTTTCAGAATTGAAAAATTGATATTTGAATTTTCTCCATAACATAACATATCGAATTCGAATCCGAATCCCAATTCGAACTCGAACTTGGTAACTATGCTTCTATTGATGCAATTACCTGTATCGAACATTCCAATGATTATATCGCTTTCATACTGCAGATTTCTTTCGGCGGATAGAGGTAAGCCTATGAAATCCCATGATCGAGTAGTGTGGAGAACCATTCTCCTGTTGTCAAAAACGGAAACAACACCATCCATATCTGCTTAATTGAACAGACCGAAAAATGACAACACAATTAATTAGTATTCCAGTTTTCACAAAATCTTATATCCCCGAATTGAACAACACAAAGCCAAGAGCTGTTAGGAAATTTTGCCGACTTACTCGTTATGGCTTCTACCTCAGCAGCCGAAAGGGTTGCAGCGAATCCATTAAAACTTCTCCCATAACTATAAATCAATGCTTCTTCTGCAACATCATGACTGGCAATCACATTTTTTAAGACTAGTGAATATAACATGCACTCGACGTGA
>JASDQU010366910.1:0-11539 GCA_032191745.1 Picea mariana
TGGTTGAATTTGTCAAAACGTCACTCTTTGGCTAGCTAACCCTAAACTGCAACAAGATTTGTATAGGTGACGTCACATAGTCTTGATTTCTTGCTTATGCTTGCAACGTTGTGACTTCTCTTACCTATTTTGATAGACATTGAGTCATTTATTGCATCCTTAGGCTTATTTAACAAAACGTTCCACTCAATTGTCAAATCTTGACCTAAATTTAAAGTTGACGTCATACCTGTAGCAGCAACAATATAGGTGACGCAGCAACTTTATGTATGTGAGCTGATTTGAGACATTTATTGCATTGTGATAAAGGATTGATATTTAATATTGAATGCTCTCATCTCCTTATGCATTTATTGAAGAAGTAATACAAATCTTTGCTTTGTTTAGCCATCATTGACTTCGTCAATAATAGCATTTGATCATTTGCTCATATATGTATTGGAGGATAGTCATTGATATTATAAAGTACTAACCCACTGCAAAGCACACTTTCTATTTTATTTGTCTTGTCTCGCAAACAGGTGCATCATCAGTGGATCTTTTTCTTTGACTATCTCATACTGGCTGTAATCTGTGAAGGGGAATCATTACCTTGATCCTTATCCCTTAGCCTCTCTAAAACCCAGATTACATTAGGGACGTCTCCCTTGGACTAGCCCTCCTAAATAGAAAGATCCCCCCATCGAGGTGACAGTGGGTGAGGAAGCTCCTGTTACGCCGGTTTTAAGCCTTGACTCAAGTTGCCTAAACCTTTCCTACAAACCGTGCGATAACAGGGCTTGATCATTAGAACGCCTTTCACCACTTTGGAGGATTATTTGAGTGAAAAACTCAAGGATAATTAAAATCGTCGGTAAGCAAGATTAATTACCTGAGAAAAAAACACTCGAAGAAATAACTTCCCTAATGATAAAGTCCTAGGCAACTAGATAAAAATTGACCCATGCTAACATATTACATTATTATCCCACGCAGGGGAGCGGACATTCCGTGTACAAAGAAAGAAGTTATGGGGGCAGAATTGTCGTGCTAAGCCATAAGCCTTCAAACATGTTGTACCACAAGGTACATATCTTCATGGTACATGACGTTGACACCTAGTTTAAATAGGTGGTCAACAGAAGGAAAAGCCAAAATTGCATGGGTAGGACTGGGAATTATACCCACACAGTGACGACATAGTTAAGCACTCTCCTCAGCAGAAAAGTCCTCATACCAAAGGGAAAAAACAACCCGGGTGTTCTTTCAAACCCAAGGACTGAAGGGAACAAATTCATCACATGCAAGTTTGCTAAGAAAGTAAAAATAAAAAAATATCTTTCAGTGTTATCACAGTGCCATCAAATAAGCTCCCACACCTCCATCTAGACCTTAATCATGGCCTCAAGAGGAATGTGGAACACAAAATAGCCAAGTTGTGTGTGTTGTTGATATTCACTACAGAATGCTTCATAGTCGTTGGATCAAGTATATTCTTGCTATTAGAAGGAAGTGGAATAAAACAGTTAAAAAAGAGTTGGAGTTGATGAGCCAACACCTTCAAAATAGCCCCTTCAATGAGGAACTGCAAGACAAGGTGGCTAAGGTCAGACATTGTTTGAAGGTTATCAAAATTCAAAGGGCTAAAGGGGCACTATTGCAACCCATACTCCACTTCCGGAAAATAGGAGATAGGCCTTTAAAGGATTTTTCCAAGGCCTTAACCTGAAGGAAGTCATGGAGAAGATTACAGAAACAACTAAAGAAAGGGTTACCCAGTAAGAGGATCTTGCAAAGGAGTATGTTTCTCACTAGAGAATGGTCTTTCAATCTTATGGTTTGAGTGAGGAACATAGGGTGGTCATGCAAACCTATATTGGTGTGGTCCTGTAGAAGCTTTATGAAGCACAAAATAAATTGAGCGATCAATCATTGACCTTGGATGAGTAATCCACCTTGGATGAGTAATCCGTTGCCTTGTCAAAGAGGCCAATGCCAAATTTGTTGAAGCTTTTGTAGCTTCGGGAGGCATTCCCACAAGAGACCAAGGCGTCAAGCATGTGGGAATCTTCGTTGGCACCAAAATACACTTTTGTTTCAGTGAAATTGGCCTTGGAATAAGGCTAGGGCCTCGTGGGCAAGATGATGGGCTTTGTGGGCTTGTGTTGGGGTTTCACACCAAGAAAGAGGAATAAAATATTCTAATTAATTGTTGAGTTTAGAAGGGGTTCCTAAACTCACTCATAAGACTCCTATATAAGCAAAGGAAAGATTGTGACAAATCTCATTGTGTCATTATGGAGTTAGGATAAGTGAGAGTGCACTTGTGCTAGGAGCTTGGAAATTTCAGTAAGGGAAATTTTGCAATTGTGTGGCAATTTGTCCTAGGGTTCTTGGTGATTCTTTGTTTCTGTTTTAGGCCAAGGAAGGCTTCTGATTTCAGCCACACATGTGAGGAAGAGAGAGGAGCAGGGTCGCACGTGTGAGAGAAAGGTACAGCCACACAAGTGAAATAGGTCGCACGTGTGATTTTCTAAGGCAATTTCAGGCTGCACGTGTGATTTTCTAAGGCAATTTCAGGCTGCACGTGTGAGATTTTTGGGCAGGTACAGCAGGTCTATATGACTAACGTCAGCAAGTGTACAGGGGGCAACTGAGCAGATTTGCAAGCAAAGGAAGTTTCCGAAAATTTTGCTAAGGTTTGGTTTGCTGATTTTTCTGATTTTGGAGGACAAGGTTGTCCTCAATTTTGGGTGTAATTGTGACAACTGGGAGGGCTGGTTTTTTCCCTCTGAATTTCTGAATTTGACAAAGTTACAGAACATAAAAAAATTCTCATGTGTGTTGATGATTCATCTATGATCTTGTTGTTTCCGCTGTTATATTTTCAGTCAATAATTTCAGTGTAAAATTGTTCAGTGGTAACAGCTAGGGTTTATTGTTAGCTCACTAGGAAGCAATTTTCAGATCTGAAATTAGTCACATAGAGGTGCATGTGAAAATTGACATGGTATCAGAACTTAGGATCTGAAGAGAAGGGGATCATCTTGAGACAAATTTTTTGGCTACAACACTGGAAGATTGTTGTTCTTGTTCTGAGCAGGTCACCATGGTGAACACGTTGAAAATTGAGGACATGTTGGAAGGAGCAACTAACGTCCGAGCTTTGAAGGCTACGATGCTTCTTTTGTTGGAAGAAAATGATCTCAAGGAGTTTTTTGAGAGCGTGGTTGCTAGTCCTACCGATCCGCAAGAATTGGAAGCTCACAAGAAAAAGGAAGTGAAGGCCAAGCAGGTGTTGCTAGAATCCGTGAAGGATCACTTGATTCCTCACATTGTTAAGAAGGCGTCTGCCAAGGAAATGTATGATGCTTTGGTAGGTCTATACCAAAATGGGAATATAGGAAAAAAGTTACATTTGAAGCACCAGCTTCAAGTTGTGAAGATGTCTAGCTATCACGTCCCCAGCTTTGGCATTGTCCGACCGGTTGGTGGCTAGGGACGTTGGCATTAGTTGTGCAGTTAGCTATCACGCTAAGAGACAACGCACTAGATTGGTACATGAGTCTAGTTGTAAAAAGTCCACCAGGAACAACACAGACTATTGCAGATGTGAAGAAGTTGTTGATAAACAAATTTCATAAGCCTAGCTCAGAAGATCAGTACATGAATGAGATGATTGAAATCAGGCAGAAACCATGCGAGTCTATTTGGGAGATTGATCAGAGGTTCAAATGGTTGAAGGGTAAATTGAAGTATGTCACGACTGACATGCAACATAGACATATCTTTGTGAATTCACTGCTACCACATCTGAAATACCCTTTGAGGCAGCAGAAGTTTCAAACTCGGGTAGCGGCTCTGCAAGCATCTTTACAACCGGAAGAGAACCAGTATCAGAAGACTGATCCAACAATAGAAGAGCTAAAAGAGGATCTGAAGAACCTTACATTTCAACTGAATCAGAATAAGGGCAAAGAGAAAATAGAAGTTGTTTGGTGTACTACATGCTGGACAAAAGGACACTACCAGCATGAGTGCCCAACTTTTGTGCAGTACATGGAAACAGGGCTACCAAACCCTTTGCCAACAGGAGGACCATGGTGCGAGATCTGTAAAATGCATGGCCATGATCCATATCATTGTCCAATGATCCTGAAGTACCAAACAGTACCTAAGAGCTCATACTGCAACTTTTGCAAATCAATGGGTCATGATGAAAAATATTGTAGGACAATGGACATGATGAGGGAAATAACTTCATATACTTATAGGGTGCAAGCAGAGATGGTGATAGGGCAAGTTGCACCACAGTTCAACTAGGTACTACCTCCATATAACACTGCACAACCTCAGTATAACACTGTGCAACCTCAGTATAACCCCGCGCAGTATCATCACGTACCTCAGTACAACACACCACGAGGAGATCGAGGTGGATAGAGAGGTGGAGGAAGAGGTAGAGGAGGATTTGGAAGAGGAAGAGGTCCAATAGTATGTCATAACTGCAACAACCAGGACATTATGCAAGAGAATGTTCACTTCCACCTATGACATGCATGTATTGTCACGCAACAGACCATGATACAGAGGATTGTCCAACATTATTGGGCAAAATTCAAGAAAAGAGAAATTAAAACAATCAGACTGTACAGTGGATTTCTACAGAAATCAGAGATGATGGGAGGAACATCAACATAGTCACGCGTGGAGGAGCTAAGACAAGCGTTGATGCAGTAAGACAAGATCCAGTGCAACACCAATGGGTGGAGAAGAATACTGAACCACATAAACAGTTCGATGCAGGGAAAGAAAAATAAATATTCAAGGAGACAAGACATGAGTTCCTCAAGCAAGATGTTGCATCTACATCAACCGCGCAGCACACTCAGAACGTATCAATGTACGAAATTCCCTCCTCAATGGACCACACCAATGAAACACAATCTATAAAGCAAGTAAGTATCATAAATATTTTTCTGCAATCCTGTGTTAACCTACTGAATAATCTAGCATCTGTTAAAGTTTTGCAACATATCTTAGAAAGATGTAACACAGAGGTAGAGGGGAAGTTAGAGCAGAAGACAATCAATCGCCTCCATTCAAGAAGGAGGACAAGCAGGGAATTCAGATTGAATGCCAACATTGGGGATTTCAATATGGGAGACATCATATTGGACTTAGGCTCTGAGGTCAACGTTTTACCTAAGAAGACATGGAAATGTATGGGAGATCCCACATTAGGCTACTCACTTGTCCAACTGAAACTAGCAAACCAACACAAAGTTTTGCCAATTGGAATGCTAAAAGGTGTGACAATAGATATGGATGGAATGCGCACTAAGGTAGACTTTGAAGTGATAGAAATAGTGGATGGCACAACAACTTATTTGTCACTGCTTGGACTGGATTGAGCATTTGATAACCAGGCCATAATTAACTTGAAGACAAAGAAGATGACATTTGAATCAAGAGAATACAGAGTCATTGCGCCACTAGACCCTTCAGAAGGAGAAAGGTTTGTAGAACCAACTTGTCTGGATTTAGAAGAGATAAACCAGTTATACAGAACCACCACGCGCGAAGAAGATTATGTCAACCCAACTGCAGATGGGGTACTCAGCTAGAGGAGAATCACATCATGTGCGTCTGACTCAGATACAGGTTTGGAGAATTGGCAGTAGAGATTACATGAAAGTCTACAAGAAGGTGCACAAGAATATACTGCGCAGTAAGATGGGTGGTTACCGAGATAAGAGAACCTCTCAGGTTTCATGGCATAAATGACTTAGAAGAATTCCTAACAAGATACGAAGATGAAGTGTTAGAGAACCAAAGGCTCTTATCCCTAGACATTGCACTCAAGGCAACATTTGCAAGATGGTGGTGTGCACACAAAGAAAAAGTTAAGGACTGGTACCAATGTAAGCGACTATTGTGCATTAGATTCGGCTCAGAGTAGGGGAGCAATAAGATGTCGAGATATGATGGACATGGGACACCAACAGAACATTTGGAGAGATGCAGAACACTATGTAGGATGACACCACCATAGGAATGGCCTCATCACTTCATCCACACATTGGAAGGAATTACAAAAAACTGGTATGTAGACCAGGAACTACACAGAGGCACTGTAGAATGGACAACATTACAACAGAATTTTATAGCAACCTTCTCATTTGAACATGAGAACCCCAACATGGATTCAACACTTAAACATATAAGAGGGGTGATATTTATTGATGAACCAGAGGTTGAAATCATGACCGAGTATCAACAACAAAACAGATAGATAGTCAAGGAACTACTGTCATGTTATCATGTGGAAAAAGAAGCACCAGATGAAGATGACCCACACAACATTCAGATTACAAAAATTGAAGGAGAAAGAGAGGTGGAAGGTCCATCTTTGGAATCATAAGTATTTGTTGCACCTATCAAAGTGAAGAAAGTCAACATTGGCATAACTGATAATCCTAAAATGGCAAGTATTGGAGATTATTGGGATGAACAAACAATGGAAAGGATAACAGAGTTACTGCACGAATATAGTGACCTGTTCCCAACAAATTTACAGAGATGAAAGGCATAGAAGGAGAGATGAAGATACCTCTCAAACCTGAGGCTAGATCTGTCAGACAAAGACCTTATAGACTAAATCCAATATATAAGCAGAAAGTAAAAGCAGAAATTGACAGAATGTTGGAAGCTGGTATCATAGAACCAATGGAGGAATCCGAATGGATAAGCCCTATGGTAGTTCAAGAGAAGAAACAAGGGGGGATAAGGATTTGTATATACCTGAGGAAACTGAATTATGCTTGCCTACATGACCCTTTCCCTACACCATTACAGACGAAGTCCTAGAGAATGTGCGAGGCCATGAAGCATATTCCTTTACAAATGGATTCTCAGGTTACCATCAGATCAATATAGCCCAAGAAGATAGGTACAAGACTACTTTTTCCACATAACGGGGATCCTACCAGTACACAGTTATGCCTTTTGGGCTGAAGAATGCACCAACCATATTTTCAAGGGTAGTAATAGCTGCTTTTAAGGAGTTCATACATCAGTTTCTAGAAGTGCATCTGGATGATTGGACTGTATATAGTCTGTTAAAAGACCATGTGGAAGTATTAAGGCTGATGTTGGAAAGATGGAGGCAGTGTCAGATATCATTGAATATCAAGAAGTGCTTCTTTGGGACACCTTTTGGAATATTATTGGGCCATATAGTGTGCAAACAAGGTTTTCTAGTAGATCCTGCCAAGATTGCAGTTATTGTCAATTTACCTCCACCGAAATCAGTGCGCTAGTTGAGAGAAACATTGGGACATACAAGCTACTACATAAAATTTATAAAAGGGTATCTGTAAATCACTACGCCAATGGAGAAACTATTAAAGAAAGATACTAAATTTCAGTGGAATGAGGATTGTCAGCAAGGTTTGGACACCCTAAAAGAAAATATGGTCACAACACCTATTCTAGTATTCCTAGATTGGGAAAAGATTTTTCATGTGCATGTAGATGCATCTGCTATAGCACTTGGAGCAATTATGGCGTAGCCAGGAGCAGGGGATTTGGACCATCCTATAGCATTTGCAAGCAGAAAACTATCAGAATCAGAGTAGAACTACAATACTACGGAAAGAGAAGGCCTAGCTATGGTCTATGCACTTCAGAAGTTCAAACATTACTTACTAGGAAAATACTTTAAGATGTTCATAGATCATTCAACCCTCAAATACCTAGTCAACAAGCCAGTGTTGGGGGGAGGATCTGTAGATGGCTACTATTATTTGAGGAATTTGACTTTGAAGTGATAGTCAAACCACGGAAGCTGAATGCAAGACCTGATCACCTGTCAAGGGTAACGAATGCAGAAGAACCTACCAACTTGGAAAACAACTTCCCTGATGCATAGTTATTTTCAGTCCAAATAGCTAATGAATATTTTGCTAATATTATTGAATACTTGAGTACAAGGATTGCACCACAAGACTTTAACACTGCGCAGAAGAAAAATCTGGTAGTCAGAGCTACAAACTATGAACTAATTGCAGGACACTTATACAAAATGGACGCAGACAACATTTTGAGAATAGGTGTACTAGAACATGAAAGGCCTAGGATTTTGGTAGAAGCTCATGAGGGAATAGTTGGAGAACATTATGCAAGAAAAAGTTACCGCACAGAAGGTATTGCGTGCAAGAATATGGTGGCCAACAATTCACAGAGATGTTAAGGAATATTTCCAAAGATGTGATGTCTATTAGAAGGTTGGTAAATCTAATAGAGGGGATGAGATGCCCCTCAGACCACAAGTAACTTTGCAGGTATTTGACAAATGGGAAATAGACTTTATGGGAGCAATTAATCCACCAACAAGAAGGTCAGGAGCAAGATATATCATTACTGCAACAAAATACTTAACAAGATGGGAAGAAGCAACACCAGTAAAATACTGCAGCGCAGAGACATCAACACATTTCTTGTTTGAGCAGGGGATCACTAGATTTGGTTTCCAAGGATTTTGATGAGTGACCAAGGCACTCACTTTATCAACAGTACTATCAAGGCCATGACTGAGGAGTTTGAAGTCTATCATCAATAGAGTACACCATACCATCCTCAAGCAAATGGAACTGTAGAAGCCTTCAATAAGATCTTGGAGAATGCTTTGACAAAGATATGCAATGTCAACAGGGATGATTGGGACTTGAAAATACCAGCGGTACTATGGGCATACAAGACTACACGTAAGAATTTGACAGGACAGACACCATTCAGGTTGGTGTATGGGCAAGAAGCAGTGGTGCCACTGGAATTCTTGGTACCCAGTTTGCACGTAGCAACAATCACCAACATGACAAAAAGAAGCGTAGTAAAGGAAAGATTAAATCAACTAATGGAGATGGAAGAAGATAGGATTCTAGCAAGATTTCACCAAGAAGTACAGAAAGCAAGAGACAAAGCTTGGCATGACAGACATATCAAGAGGAAGAGCTTCAAGGAAGGAGACCTAGTCTTGCTCTATGAAAACAAGTTTTTTCAACATCCTGGTAACTTCAAAATGCATTGGTTAGGGCTCTATGAAGTCAAGACTGTCACAAATGGGGGATCTGTATAGTTAAAGGATCTGACAGGAGCAGAGCTGAAAGGAATGATCAATGGGAGTCGACTGAAACTATACAGGAACAGTCGACCTCCTAGCACTTAAAAGTTACAGCGCAGTAAAAAAGACATGTACATAGTGTAATATAGTAGAAGTTAAGATAGAAAAATGAGAAAAGGGAGAAAAAGAAGAAAAAATAAATAGAAAAATAGAAAAGACAGAAAATACAAAAATATTGGGAAATACAGCGTGCAGCGGAAGTGGATTCAACGCGATGAAAAGAAAAATGTATGCATGCAGCGTATGGGCGACACACTGCACACTAAGGAAAAGTTACAACAAAAATACACGACGCACTCAAAAAGTTCAGTACCACAGAAAAGGTACCAACGGTCCGAAAAAGAGAAAAACGACAGTAAGGGAAAAAAGGCGCCAGCTGGGGGCATTTATAAAATTAAATGAAACATACTCATGCCATTAATCGTAGCCAAGGAAGCCTCTCTGAGAAGCTTCACAACATTGATGTCTCACACTATATAAAGGAGAAATGCGGGTAAGTTACAACTTATTGTGAATTTGCAAACTACAGCATTAGAAGAGCACACAGAGTAGAGCCAACTTGACGAGTGCACAGTGCGAACCAATCGACAACCATCCAGTAAAAGCATCCAGTGCCCACGATGGCACCACCAAAGATTGGCGCGCCAAGCCAACCAACAAGAAAAACCCGAAGCAATGTTAGGGCACCTTACGAAACCGGCGAGGCCGAGCCAAAAACCACACAAAGGGGGGAATTCGTCGATGTTGACGTAATTACATTGCCCCACATAGAACCAACAAGCCCCACACCAGTGATGGAAGAATCCCACAAACCTACCATGGCAGGCATGGACATTGACTCGCACGACAGTGCATAGGGCCGACAAGTCGAAGATGCAGGCAACCCACAGAGATCGGCAAGGGTCGAAGGAGCCCACAAAGCAAATGGGGCCACCACGGTGCCAACAAAGGCTATTGTGCCAAGACCACCACCCACAGCAGGGTCTACGCAACAACAGGAGAGTCTGGTGGAAGATATTATCGGCCAGCCAGACGCTGACGATGAAAAGAAACAAATGGAGGCTGGGACCTCAAGTGAGCCACCAAGAAGAAAGGGAAAACATCCCATGGCGTAGTCCCCGCGCAAGCAGCCCGACACAACCATCGTACTACCGTGCATTCCTGAGGGAGTGCAAACCACGCCAACACTTCTGGGGTGCGTGGAGAAGTTGAAATATTCAAACCACGACGTGGCCGATGCTAGCAATTTCCCCGAGTTTGTGCAGCAGGTATAGCTTGACAGTATAGGTACATGCCCCTTTGGTCACCCAATTCTACAACCAAAACCGTGGGCAACCAGCCTAGCCAACACAGAAATTCTGAACCTGCTAAAAATTCCCCATTTTGGCAAGGGGAAAGAAGTAAACAACTGCGTCAAGCAGTTGATGGCGGTCCTCCATGGAGGATTCTTATTGTTGGAGGAGCCCGTCTCAATAGACGTGGAACTAATTGCAATCATCACAGGTCTTCCATCTATGTGCGAGAGCCTCGGGTAGTACCTTGATGATAAAACAAAGGAGAAAGCACTAGCCGAGGAGATGAAGAAAAATTATGGCACGGAGAGGGGCTCGCGCGATATCATAATCAAGAGGATCAACGATGCAACAACCAGAATGGCCACCAAACTCATGGCCTGTAAGATGCTTAGAAAATGCTGCAAGGAGGAAGTCCCTGCCGGGGTTGTCGCAGCTATAGCACAATGCGCCAATGCAACTATGCTCAACTGGGCCCCGTATTTATTGAACTTGTTCCTCGAGGACTGCAAAGACGCGTATGACATGGGAACAGAGTTCCACTATTCGTGGTTTCTCATCCTGATCGCATTGATAGGGTGGAGGGAGCCCCCATACTCTCAATTTTGTGACCAAATAGGTCGTTTTCGCGCAGCACGGTACACATAATTGGGGAGAACTTCAGACCCCAAGCATAGAAGTGGCAACACAGGTACCTTTGCGTGGTACTTCAATGAGATACAGGAGAGCGTTGCGAATACTTGGAGAATCACTCCAGACGTGGTCACACAATACAGGGAGATAACCAACTTCGGAATGACAAGGCATAATATGTGGATCCAAGCGCACAGGGATCCGGGGAAGGAGTGGCTACAATTAAGATACTGTGTCACTGAAGAGGATGTAGAAATGGCGATGAGGGATTGGCAAAACGATTGGAGGATTCCAGTCCTGACCCAAGAAGTTGTTAATGTTTTATGCTGATATTATAGTTCTTTGCATTTCATAAAGATAAGAGCATAATAACCACAAGATCACTAAGAAATACACATCCACAAGTACACAACATTTATCCTGGGAAACCCTCTAGGGGAAGAAAACCCAG
>JASDQU010366916.1:1112-11642 GCA_032191745.1 Picea mariana
TATATATATATATATATATATATATATGGAAGTATATGTGTGTGAGATAAAGGTTATGTTTGTAGAGGAAAAGAGAGTTGATTATTGTGATTATATGGGTTGTTGAGTGTAATAATTCTTGTAGAAGAGTTAAATAAGTTAGTTTCTGAGGGTTTGGTCATAGGCTGTGGAGCCTGGTGTGATCTACTCCACCTCACACATGGTTTTTACCCTCATCTTGATTGTATTACTGAAGATGTAATGTGTGCAACACAAGATTTTGCAGCAGAATAAATAAAAGAGTAGAGAAGCTAGATCTTTGTGGACGTAGCCCCAGGAGGGGGTGAACCACGGTAAACTTTGTGTTATGTGTTATTGTTAATGAATGTTTACTTTTTTTTGATCATTATCTTATGAATGAATGGTTAAACTAGAAATATCAACATGCATGCATAGGTTTAAAGATGAATAAATCGAAGAAGTACTTGAAAAATTAACAAGGATAATGCATAAGAAAGAAAGAACACATTCACAGATCCCCACTCATTCCTAGATTGCAATCACTTGAGTATTGCAGTCACCCATAAAATATATCACAGATGAGACTGCGCGATGCACCATGTGCATAGCATTGCCTTCTGGTTTACCAGGAGGGCCGATAGTTTTTCAGGGTTTTTTTGGAAACCTGTTGAGATTCGAACCTAGGTCAACCCAAGAAGAAGAGAGAGAGAATAAACAAAAAATGGTTCTGTTGTCAGGATGAGCCATATGTGAGTGTTGGGGGCCTCTTGGGGGTAGACCTATTTTGAGATGGAAGCCTATTTTTGGAGAAAATATTTATTTTGAGAAAGACCTTTTTTTGGAAAGGAAGACCTAATATTGGAGTGCGCACAACAGGTGGAAATAAAGTGTTAACATTAATTCTTGTTAAGAGGGGTGGGTTGTTTTCTCTCCTTTGAGCCCATAGCCTGAGCTATGAAGAAGTAGGCCTGAAAGTGCAACAAAGGCATTTTATTCAAAGGGCACAGTCAAGAGCGCCAAGCACAGCACACAAAAGAAGTCCTTTTCGAGCTTAAAATCAAGCGAGCGGGCATTTTGTTTTCAATGGAAAGGATCCATCGACATAGTAGAGCAACGACCAGTGGGTAATTGCAGTCAACCGAGTCGGGCCAAGTATAGCACAAAAATTTTCAAGGAAGTGAATGGTCGGAGTTCTCCATGGAGAACTTGCGAAGTGATGAGGGCCATTGATCGCAATCAGTTTAAGTGTGGGATTATTTCTTGAACTCAGGGTTCATGAGTTTGAAGGGTGGACCATATCCTTTGGTTGCGTTAGATCACGAGTTGCGAGAAGTATTCAAAGGGGAGTCAACCATCACTAACCATCACGTCTCAAGACTTCGCAAGGGGAGAATTCCAAAGTTTGACACTCCAACTCATGAGGTCGCGACTTACGAGAGGCGCTAGCACTTAATCCCTGGCCAACGGTTACGTGTGGAGGGTGATGACAATAAAAAGAGTTATATCTGTATCGCCATTTCGCATCTTGGGACTTCGTAAAAGAGGAGCCGAGGATCTTCGACCCACGAACTCACGAGTCGCGAAATGAAAAATATCTTTCAATGTTGGGCCCACGATCCTAATGCCAGGGTTGTATGAAGTATGGATAAAGAAAGAAATCATGCAGGGCCAGAGTTGTTCAAATCGTGAAATAATAATGGCTGTTAGTATTTAAAATCCCATCCAACCGTTGATCACAAAGAAGTCTCAGCCATCCATCAGGAAAAACTCTTGGTGTATGAAATTAAGGAGTGGGCATCCCCATATCTTTCCATGAGTCTCCATCACCCACTTCACCACCTTCCACCATATGTCCTCCACTGTACCTCCCTCACCCACCTGTACCCCACGCTCCATGCCACTTCCAGCTGTGCCCTATCCATACCCTCTGGCATTTCTCATCTGGTGTCGCCGCACCACCTCATCCTCCTCGCCCGAGTCTCATCCACAAATCCATCATTTGGGTCCCCTCATAGTAGTTCATGAAGCAACAGAAGCCAAAGGGAGACTGCCACGTCCTGCAGATGCATAGTTGACTAGGCCTTGTCTGATTCCGAGAAAAGAAATTATTAAGGTAGTTGGTGAAGGTTAGACATAATCTCCTTCCATAAATGGGAGGCCAGGAAAGGACCAAGCACAGAGGCAGACTGTCAGTCCATATTGACAGAGATTTCATCTGACAAACGACTACATCGACAATCTGCCCAACGTCTGCATGCGCCTCCTGATAGAGAAGCTCCTTGACGTCAAGCATTGAACTCATGATGTGATCATGTTCTCAACACTGAAATCAGTCCCAAGTATATGTAGGCATTTTTGCCATTTTTTGTAAGCATCGATAGTAGAGCACAACTCCCAATTGTAAATATTTAATCCAGCCTCTGGTTCTTTGGTTATAGAAGAACATTTGAGACTTCTTGTTTAATGGCAACCAACTTCTTATTTTCCTCTTTTCCTCTGAATCTAAGATCACGGGCATGAATGATCTAGTCAGGTGTTGCATTTCTATATTATGTAGGTTTGATATTATCAGTTCTGCAATCTTCTTAGGTTCATTTTGAAGTTTATTCAACTCTGAGAGGATATCACAGTAGAGACTTTTCTTCTTTTGTGAACATTGCTGGAAGATCGGATGTCCAGAGCAGACCTTGTTTCTCCTCGCTTCTGTCCAAATACTCACCACCATTATTAGTAATGGCTTAAGTTAGGTCAAGACCTCATGTGTTACTACTGTTCCAACCCAGTTTTCTGAGTTATAATGAGACTGTTCTGAGTTTACTTCCATCTGATCACCCCTTTATAAACAAATCATGACATAAAACTGATGGGCGTCAGTCTCTGCTCCTACTGCAATCCAGGAGTGACTTCCAATGCCAACATTTCTGGCACCGTTGCCGGGGACGAAGTTGAAAATTTTCCTCGAGATAGAATGAAATTGAGCCTCTGATTCTAAAGGTGCATCAGGCATCAGAGCCCTTGACGATTGCTACTGTGCACCTAGTGACTCCATTGTGAAGACTCCACTAGAGCGAACCTATTATTTTAGTTGTGGCTTCCAGAGGCAGACACACGCGGTCCCATCCACAACTACCCCTAGCTACACCTGTAGTTGATCCAGAGGTGATTTTCAGAAAAGGAAAGGCCTCTGAAGGAGAAACTTCCACCGCTGAACCAGGTAATCTGCCATCTCCTTCTGTAGAAACTCCATTTTCTTCTCCTCAACTTCCTAGCAGACATTTTTTGAAGTTTCCTGTTTCCTGAATTTCAGGAGTGTTACTACTGATTTTTCCCCTCCCAGTCTGGGATTGGAGGGAGAAATCCTTGTCACTCCCCTTTCCCCTGAAGCTATACCTTGGCGTGGGCCCAGGACCACAGAAGACTTCCCCATTCCTAGCTTTACCACTCCTCCTCTTGTTACTATTGCCTCTTCTGCATAGAGAGAAGCATCTGCTGACTCAAGCCCATTAGCCTTCTCCCTGAATCCCCCATTGTTTCCTGGAAGATCATTCCCAATATCCCCTTTTCGAGCCCCCACTTCTCCTAGTTCTCCTCTACCTAATATTCCTATGGCTAGAGAAAATCCCCCCATGACCAGAATGGAGGCTATAATAATTGCTAGGTATGCTCCCCTTGTGTTACCTCAACCTCTCAATGCCCTTCTAGCGAATGGCTACCTCAAGCAGCTGCCCAAGTTTACAGGCGAGGGGGACATAGCTGCAGAAGAACACCTTGAATCCTTCTACAGTTTTACAGACGATCATTTCATCATGCATGCAGATGTATGGATGAGGATTTTCATCCATAGTCTTGAAGGCAAGGCTAGAAAATGGTTTAGGGCCCTGCCTCCTAGATCTATTGACGAGATTGAGGCTTTGGATAGTGCCTTTTTGAGATAATGGGGAGACAAAAAGGACTTCATGTATTACATGACTGAGTTTATGTCTTTGAAGAGAAAGGAAGGAGAGTCTGTCTCTGACTTCTCCAAAAGATTTAATAAAATGTACAATAAGATCCCCATTGAGATAAAGCCCTCCGAAGCCTCTACAAAGATCACTTATGCCAGTGCTTTTGATCCTGATTTCTGCCTCCTGCTGAGGGAAAGGAGAGCCACCACTCTGGCACACATGCAAGACGAAGCCATGGAAGTAGAGTCTAACATATTGGCTGTTGATCGACTCAGGAATAAGGCTGATAGAGTCGTATCCAGGAGAAGAATAGAAGCCTCCCCATCCCATTCCTCTCCCCTTCCCCTTCAGACGGATGAGGTAGCTAAAGTACTGAAATCTCTTTCATCTAGGATGGAGAAGTGGGAGTTAGAGGGGAAGACCACGTACAAAAAAACTTAGAATACTAAGAACAAAGGTTTCAGGAGGCCTGGTAACAATATGCCACAAACTTTGCCAAAGGAAAAAAGAAGTAGAGACAGGGATGATCAGAGGATTCAGACCCCTCTCCAGAATAGCCTGGTTGCTCATGAGGAAGGGGAGGAGATAGAGGAACTTGACCCTGAGATCCACTGCATTGAGGACACTTCCTCGTTTCCTCATTTGACTCAATCTGCATATGAAGAATCCCTTATCAACACTCAAATCAATGAGTTGAGTAAATGGGAAAAGGCTAGCAACACTCCTAACAGATAAAATCTTCGGTCAAAAAAGAAAGAAGGGAATTTTGATAGCCAAGATCAACCCCTCATAGTGGAAAGGCCTACTAAAGCTGTAACAATCACTACTACAGAAAAGAAAACTCAGAATGCTTCGCCAACAACCAAGAAACCTGTCTCCGAGGTAAGGGAAGCTCCTAAATCTCTCTCCTCCTTTAGTTTTGAGCATGAGATTCAAAAGATTAGGATTCCTATACCCCTATCCAAGCTAGTTAAAAATGAAGATTTCAAAAAATCCCTCTCCAAGTTGCTACAATCTGAGCCCCCCCAACCTTCCACGGACTCAATAAATCTCCAAGATGAAAAGCCAGCAGTTGTCCTAGGTCCCATGGTAGAAGATAACGATCAATCATCCCCTCCTTTCTACACATCCCTGAACGTACATGATAAAGTGTTGCATAACTGTCTCATGGATTTAGGGGCTTCCCATAACCTTATGCCCAAAATGGTCATGGAAGAATTGGGACTGGAGGTGACAAAGGCTTATCATGATTTGTACTCTTTTGATTCAAGGAGGGTGCAATGTCTTGGAGTCATCAAAGACTTGGTGGTCTCTTTATTTCAGCTGCCCATGAAGAGTGTGGTCATGGACATTGTGGTAGCTGATGTTCCCCCCAAGTTTGGCATCCTGTTGTCTAGGTCTTGGATTAAAAGACTTGGAGGAACATTACAGATGGATCTCACATATGCCNGTTGAAAGCTGAGAAGAAATTATCAATCAAGTCCCATACCTCGTTCCTGTAACTTCTTAGTCGTGACACTGATTTGGGGTCTAGTTTATTGCAGATCACTGATGCTCTTAAATCCCCTTTCCAAATCAGAAAGCAACCCTTATTTGATCACAGGACACCTCCTCCAAACACCTCCATTTGGAAAATGTTTTTCGACGGAGCTTCTTCTAGCGAAGGCCCTGGCGCTGGAGTGATTTTCATGTGACCTTCTCAAGAGACCATATCCCTGTCATACAAGATGGAATTTGAAACCACCAATAATGTGGCAGAGTATGAAGCTCTTGTCCTGGGTATGAGGGCTGCAAAAGAAATGGGAATAAGAGAGATGGAAGTATTTGGAGATGCTGAATTGATAATCCAATAAGTCAAGAATGTCTATTGGGCCAAGCATCCTCGACTAAGAAGTTACAGGAACGAGGTATGGGACTTGATTGATAATTTCTTCTCAGCTTTCAACATTTATTTTGTCTCGACGGAGGATAATTCTTTGGCCGATTCCTTAGCTGTATTAGCTAGTCTATTTAGGATCCCTTTGCCACCGAAGATCCCATGTGGGGTCGAGATAAGATATAGGCCATCCATCCCAGACAATGTGAAGCATTGGAGGGTATTCAAAGACGATCTTGAAATCGAAAAATTTCTTCAGTCTGTCAATGAGTTTTCTGCATTGCACATTGAGAAGGACCGTGATCCCGAAGGCGACCCCCACTTAGAGGTATTCTTAAATAAAATTGTTAATCACCATATTGTCTAGCTGCCCAGCAACCACATTCCAAGGGGACTAGTCCCTTTAGAAAGATTGTTCGATGGGAATGATGTGGTAGTAAAAGATAAGATTTCAGGAGGAAATACTAATACATCAGAGTGCAACATTATCACACAAGAGGAGCCTAAGTTTGTCAATTTGTCAAGCAACCTGACCCAAGAACAGAGGGCCGAATACACTAAATTATTAAGAGAATTTGTCGATGTGTTTGCATGGAACTATGAAGACCTCAAGACATATGACACATCTGTCATTGAACACAAGATCCCACTAAAGAAAGAGGCTAAACCATTTAGGCAAAAGCTAAGGCAGATAAACCCCATGTTGCTGCCTGTCATGGAAAGAGAAGTGAATAAGTTGTTAGATGCCCAAATCATTGTCCCCTTGAGATATTCTGAATGGGTGGCCAATTTGGTCCTGATAAGATAGAAAAGTGGAGAAATCAGGCTCTGTGTTGATTTTAGGAACTTGAACAGGATCTCAAAGAAAGACAATTATCCCCTGCCCAACATGGAACACATATTGCAGAGGGTAACTGGTGCATCCAGGATATCCATGATTGATGGATTTTCTGGCTATAACCAGATATCAGTCATGCCTAAGGACAGGGAAAAGACAACCTTCACCACTCCTTGGGGCACATTCATGTATGCCAAAATGCCGTTTGGACTGATGAATACAGGAGCAACATTTTAGCGGGCTATGGATATAGCCTTCATTGGGGAAAAAGATTAGTTTGTGGTGATCTATCTGGATGACATCACAGTTTTCTCCAGGTCTAACAAAGAGCACTATTGTCACCTGAGAAAAGTGTTTTTGAAGTGTCGGAGGTTTGGTATTTCCCTAAACCCTAAGAAATATTTGTTTGTTATGATGGAGGGAAAGCTTTTAGGCCATATAGTATCAGCAAAAGGAGTGAGAATTGATCCCAACAGAGTAGAGGCAATTCAGACCCTATCACTTCCCAGGTCTAAAAAAGAAGTCTAGGCCTTTCTAGGAAAGATTAACTTTCTGAGGAGGTTCGTCTCAAATTTTGTTGAGATGGTGAAACACATCACAACTATGCTGAAAATGGGGAATGAAGTGAAATGGTCCGCTGAACCTAGGGAATCTTTTGTCCAAATAAAAAGGGCATTGACTGAGGCACCTGTGTTGATCAGTATTGACTATTCCAAAGACTTTCTAGTTTTTTCTTTTGCTTCTTTTGATACAGTAGCAACAGTCTTATTGCAGAAAAATGAAGAAGGGCGAGAGAAACCCATTGCCTTCTTCAGTAAAGCATTAAGAGATGCAAAAGTCAGGTATAAAATCATGGAGAAATAGGTCTATGCCTTGGTGAAATCTCTCAAATCTTTCAGAGTCTATGTCTTGCACTCAAGAGTGACTGCATACGTTCCTTTGGCCTCTATGAAGGACATCCTTATACATCCTGACATAGATGGGAGAAGAGGTAAATGGATTGCCAAGATCTTGGAGTTTGATCTGGAGATTAAGCCCACCAAGTTGATAAAGGGGCAGGGTTTAGCCAAGCTGTTGGCTGAATCCAATTGCAAAGCCTTGGGGATTAACTTCATCAATGCTTGTTCATAAAATCAGCAAGCTGAGTCGTCCAACAAAGGTTCTCAGGGTGACTTATCGCTAGCAGAATGCACCTAGTATAGAGATATTTTGTATTTTCTGCAAGAGTTGAAGCCTCCTGATGGAATGGGAAAGAGTAAGGTGAGAGATTTAAAGCTCAAGGCGGTCAGATATTGCCTCATTGACTGAGCCTTGTACTGGAAAGACCCTCTATGGGTATTTTTAAGGTGCCTGAATCCACAAGAAGCCTAGAAAGTTATGTTTGATTTCCATAGCGACCTTTGTGGGGGGCATCATCTCTGGAAGACCACAACTCACAAAATCCTTAGGGCTGGGTATTACTGGCCCACTTTATTTGCTGATGTCAGCCGAGAAATTAGAGCCTGCATCAAATGCCAAAATTTCTCAGGAACGCAGTAGCTTAGACCACTGCCACTGAAGCCTGTAGTAGCTTCAACACCTTTTCAACAATGGTGGTTGGACTTCATCGGGGAAATCCATCCTCCCTCAAGTGGCCAACACAGATGGATCCTGACTACAATAGACTATTTCACCAAGTGGATAGAAGATGCTCCCACCAAGATTGCATCATACAAAGTAATTATCAGCTTCCTGGAGGACATCATAGCCAGATTTGGCTGTCCCAATAGGATTGTCACTGATAATGCTGCTTCGTTCAAATCTGAGCCTCTGATTAAGTTCTGTGAGCAGTTAGAGATCTCGCTAATTCACTCCACCCCCTATTATCCTCAAGGAAATGGACTGGCAAAATCTTCCAATAAAAGCTTTATCAAGCTCATTAAATGATTATTGGAAGACAATAAGAGGGTTTATGATTCAAAGATAAAATTTCCTCTATGGGCCGATTGAGTGACAACGAAGAATTCCCTGGGAACCTCACCTTTTCAGCTGGTTTATGGAACAGAGGTGGTTTTTCCCACTCAGCTCGCCTTACCTGTAGCGAAGTTCTTTCAAGATTATGAAGGACAGCTGGATCATATGGTCAGAAGGATTCATCAGATGGTGGAAGTACAACAGATCAGGGAATAGGTGATGGGTGTAGCTCATAGTCGTTAGCAGAAGGTCAAATAGGCCTTTGATAGGAGGGTCGGGAAGAAGGAATTTGAAATCAAGGATTTGGTGCTTAAGTGGGATGCACCCAGACAGGATAAGGGAAAACACAACAAGTTTGACGCCCTATGGATCGGGCCCTTCAAAATCTCTGAGGTTTTCTCAAATAACACGTACAGGTTGCGGGATTTGGAGGGTGAGGAGGTTTTTAACATCCCAGTAAATGGGAATTTTCTGAAGAAATGTTTTGTTTAAGCCTTAGATGGCTCCTTTGTTTGTAAATATTGTCCTTTTGGTTCTTTGCTTATTCTTTATTTTTTTATTTTTCGGCTTAGTAAATGACTCCATAGCCCAATAGCAAGGCACTGAAGCTGCAAATGAGTTCTTAGATCATCACAGGGATGACTCTATCCCCCATGGAGCCTAATGTTAACATTAATTCTTGTTAAGAGGGGTGGGTTGTTTTCTCTCCTTTGATCCCGTAGCTCGAGCTGCGAAGAAGTAGGCCTGAAAGTCCAACAAAGGAATTTTATTCAAAGGGTGCAGTCAAGAGTGCCAAGTGCAACACACAGAAGAAGTCCTTTTTGGGCTTAAAATCAAGCGAGCGGGCATTTTGTTTTCAACAGCAAGGATCCATCGACGGAGTAGAGCAACGGTCGGTGGGTAATTGCAGTCAACCAAGTCGCGCCAAGTATAGCGTGGAAATTTTCAAGGAAGTGAATGGTCGGAGTTCTCCATGGAGAACTCGTGAAGTTATGAGGGCTGTTGATCGTGATCAGTTTAAGTGTGGGATTATTTCTTGAACTCAGGGTTCGTGAGTTTGAAGGGCGGAGCATATCCTTTGGTTGCACGAGATCGTGAGTCACGAGAAGTATTCAAAGGGGAGTCAACCATCGTTGACCATCGCGTCTCGAGACTTCGCAAGGGGAGAATGCCAAAGTTTGACACTCCAAATCGCGAGGTTGCGAGTTGCAAGAGGCGCTAGCACTTAAGCCCTGTCCGACGGTTACGTGTGGAGGGCGCTGACAATCAAAAGAGCTATATACGTATTTCCATTTCGCGTCTCAGGACTTCATAAAAGAGGAGCCAAGGATATTCAACCCACGAACTTGCGAGTCACGAAATGCAAAATAGCTTTTAATGTTGGGCCCACGATCCTAGTGCTAGGGTTGTATGAAGTATGGCTAAAGAAAGAAAGCACGCAGGGCCATAGTTGTTCAAATGGAAAAATAATCATGGTCGTTAGTATTTAAAATCCCATCCAACTATTGATCATGAAGTAGTCTTAGCCATCCATCAGGAAAAACTCTCAATGCATGAAATTAAGGAGCGGGCATCCCCATCTCTTGCCATGAGTCTCCATCACCCACTTCACCACCTTCCGCCATATGTCCTCCACTGTACCTCCCACACCCACTTGTACCCCGTGCTCCATGCCACTTCCACCTATGCCCTATCCATACCCCATGGAATTTCTCATCTGGTGTTTCCGCACCACCTCATCCTCCTCGCCCGGGTCTCATCCACAAATCTTCCAGTTGGGTCCCCTCGCAGTAGTTCACGAAGCAACAGAAGCCAAAGGGAGACTGCCACATCCTGTAGATGCATAGTTGACTAGGCCTTGTCCGATTCTGAGAAAAGAAGTTATTAAGGTAGTTGGTGGAGGTTAGACATCATCTCCT
>JASDQU010366919.1:0-11549 GCA_032191745.1 Picea mariana
CCACACGTTCCAAAGTAAAGTGATGGAATTCTCTCAACGACATCAACCAGTGCAAGAGAAGGCATGCTAACTGTTCACTGAAGTTGAAAGCCAAGTAGCAGAGCTTGAACAGGTTGTCATCACCGCAGAACAACGCCTAGAAGGGGCAGTAAATGATGCAGTGATCCAAGAGTTCACTGAGCAAGAGGCCATAGAACTGCAGCAGGTCAAAGAAGCTCGATCCAAGCTCAAGGCATTCGAGGCAGAATTTATCAGCCTAGAGTGACTCGGGACGAGTCACAAGTGAGTGTTGGGGGCCTGTTGGCCCTTGACCAAGTTTTGGGAGATTCTTGGTCATGTTGACCTATTTTGGGACTTCGACAGCCTGTCGAAGGAGGAGCACAAGACGGAGCGGAGATCAAGAGATCTCGGCCTAATTTTGGGTCCATTTTGGGTTTTTGGGAACATGTAACGGTAGTGGGATATCGGCCCATGGGTTTTACCCATGCTTAGGACTATTTTATATGTATAAATAGATATCTAGGCAATGTAAAGGGAGGGATACATGTAATAGATCGACATCTATGTGATGTATGCTAAGTGAAAATAAGTTCTGTAAGATCTTTGTGCCTATGTGAGACTTGCAGAAGCTAAGTGCAAGTCTCTTTAAGAAGTTATAGAAGGATTTTGTGTTGTAACGCAAGGAAGAAGGATCTAGTGAGTTGCGCAGATCTTTTGTCCTGTGCGCAGTAGGGTTTTTGATGGCTTTGTGCTTGTAACTGATTGAAGACACTAATAAATAAGAAGAGTTGGTGGACGTAGCCCCAGGGTGGGGGTGAACCACGTAAATACTGTGTTGTATTGCTTTGTGCTTGTCTTAATGTGTTTATGTCTCCTTTTGCTAAGTGCTCTGAGATGATTGGATAGATCTACTTATGCTTAGTGCTAATGATGTGTAGGATGTTAGATATGATACACATGAATATGCTTAGTGCTTGATCTATTAAATCTGATGTATTTTACTGATGCTAAGTGCTTGAATACATTGTGAATGCTACGAGGCTTTGTTTTACCAGTGAAGTGGATATTGTCTACATGTTGAAGAACTAACAGTGCTAAGTGCTTTATTAAGTGTTAGAATCACAGATCTATGTCCCAGCTAAGGTTGCAGACACCTGAGTCTTGCAACCACCCCTGCCTCTACCTCGAGTGAGACTTCATCTTCTTCGCAGGTGTTGCCGAAAGGGCCAATAGTTAGGGTTTTGTTGGTGCTCTATTGTAGCGTTGAACCCCGGGTCTGCCCTTGTGCCAACAAACACCAAATTAGAAAGGTAATTTACAACCTTGTCTCACCTTTGGCACTGCATCAAAGCCAACTATCCAGGTTCCTCCAAGAATCCCTCAAGCATCGACTCAACCACTATACTCTTCCTTTGATGGCTCAAATAGGGATAAGGATACACCCTATAGCCATATATATAGGAAAGAGGTGTTGGAAAAGGAGTTTCTAGATAAAAGGGAGTGTTTCTCAAAGGATTATAGGTAAGGGAGGCTTTCTCGATAACAACCACATAACCTTGCACCAAGAGAATTAACCTCTCCTTATCCATCAATGGTTCTTTTATCTCTTACCCAAGAGGTTTGGGGAGTTGGATTCCATTTTGTATGGGCATGGGGACGTTGGGGAATGAACCCAACCAAAAAACCCATGCAAAAACATAGAATTATTTATTTTTTATGATTTTTGAGAGTATTCGCGGGTTGCAAGCTTGAAAGTCATGGATGTTCACGTGTTGCACTAGAGAAACCCACATATATGCTTATAACGATTTTTTTTTAAATCATTTTGGAGAGGCAATTTGGGAAAATGTCTAGCAAGCTTTGGGAAAGGGTTAGGCCATGGCACAAATGCATAGGTGTGGAATTTTGTGCTATAACAGATGCCCGCTAATGTGTGAGGTCAAAAGGGAAAAATTATGGCCAAAATACATTAAAAACTCTGAGAGGCAAGGATGCATTGACGTACCCCTGAATTTTCTCGAACAACTGATTCAAGAACAATAACCATCAACAAAGATCAAACAAGAGTTTTTCTTCCCAAGTCAAGCATACCCATGCTCAAGAGTGATAAAAGCATGGCTTCCAAAGAAAGTACACTTCAGATCCATGGTACATATGAAAGTATGAATAATGTCCATAGCCACGAATAATACATAGTGGATACATGTGATAAATATGAAGTAGAATGCATGGCCACGAGGAATGCACAATGGATCCATGTCAAAGTATATCATAGCCATGAATAGATACACAAAAGAGATGTCTCAAGATCAATAACATAGGATATTTGGAACCAAGAGAATGAACAAGTTGATCATCTGCAAGTACCAGTGTCTGTGAGGTGTCCCCATATGAGTCGGGAAGGAGCACAAAATATGTGGTGCTCGTACTTCACCCGAAGTCTTCACAATGATCCATAGTGGTGCAAGTCTACACTATGTGAATAGATGTGTTGAAGTCGAACAAAGTGAGACATCATTTGATTACCGGTCATTGATGTATATCGTTAATAAATGTGAGACATCCCACCGAAGATGATAATGGGTTTTAGGGTACCATGGTACAATCTAGCAAGTGTGAATAAATGAGACGAGATCAAACACCTAGTAGAGTCTATTGTGCAGGGGACATTGATGTATTCCCACTTTCAATAGTGAGGGAACCTGCCACTAATGACTGCAAGCCCCAAGGTACCAAACATAACTCTAGATACCTCTCCCAGAGAAATATGTGTAGATTTGATGGGAAGAGATCCACTGGAAGAAAGGCATTAAGGCATCCTCCATCAACCAGCACAAGGGGTGGAGGAAGGCCAAATATTTGGAAGAAATCAAATGAAGAGACCGATACTCCTGATGATGAGACTGACTTGGGAAGGTCAACTTCCAAGGTCAGAGACTAACTACAGAATGGCCAACTCAAGTTGAAACCTTCCCTTGAACATAAACATGACACATTATGAGACTTAGGAATCATGACTATAAACTGGGATACATTTGTGATACAAGAGGCATCAACAAACACTTCATATGGTTGGAAGAATAACAAACCGTGGGAGATAAAACTCAAAAATGATAAAAAAAAGTCTCCTAAAGCCATATTAAACCCAAAATGATGAGATCATGACTCAAAATTGTGCTTTTTTCAAGGGCAACAAAACTTTTGCCAATAAAAGAGATAGATGTTTTCCCCCCTCTTTTTGGTTTTTTTATTTTGTTTTGTCTTTTCATATTATAAAAGCCTGAAAAAGAAAAAAATAATGCTATTGCATAGTGGAGGAAGCGAGTGTCATGGGAAAGCAAACTAGTTCCATAGTGCAGGGAACATACCTATGCTCAATGCAAGGAAGCATGTGCAGGATAAGGACACTCAGGGGATGTTCCCTCTAGGTATAAGGTGTTGAGTTGCAAAGGCATAAAATGCAAGGCTGAGGGATAATAGGAATGTATAAACAATTGGTTCAACTACAACATGTTGAAGATGACGTTAGGCCTAAAAGCGCAAGCATTCAAAATGCAATGTAGTTACAACTCAACTTTAGGAAGTAAACCTCCCATGCTGGTCTTTTTCGTAAGTTTAGTCTCCAGAGCCTGAAAAATAATAAAATAATACCAAGGAGAACTCTTCTGGCCGATATTGGACCATAGTATTCCTTTTTCGTAAATAGTTTGTTCGGTCTGGAAAAGGGTTCAACTTATACCGAAAAGATGTCTCTTCAAATCCCTTTTATGAGTGTAACAGAGACAATATCACTCAACCAAATTTCCATATTTAAGGAGTCTTAAAAGAGATTAACTATGGACTCCCTCATCCTTTTTCGTAAATTTAGTCTCCTGAGTCCGAAAAAGTATAAAACAAAAATGAGGAGAGCTCTTTTAGTCCATAGACTAGAGTATACATTTTTCATAATTAGTCTATTCATTCCAAAAAATAGGTAAACTTGTGATGAACATATGTTCCTTCAGGACCATTTAACGAGTGTAAAAGGAACAAGGTCACTCAACAATCTTTTCAATTTTAAGGAATCTGAAAAGAGCTTAACTATGGACTCCATAATGTTGTTGTGGGTATCATATAAGGGAGGGAGTCCCGTAGGTAATGGCCAGAACAAGAGTGAGTAAGAAGCATGAAGTTCAAATGCAAACTCATGGTGGGGATTAAATAAGACTCCCGAGCCTAAAACAAACTTGCAGCATGAGCACCATAATACAAGGGGATTCTAGACTAGAGCGCTCATGGAAGGTAGGCTCTACCATCAACAAAATGATTCTTTTGAGCAAAGAGAAAGGTTTCATCGCTTGTTAATGGGTTCAACCCTAGGTTTAAGCGGAAATGACAAATGATAATGCAAAATTTTGGGTGAATGCACCCTACGCTAAATTCCAGTTATCAGAACATTACTTGCCCAAGACCTTTTTAAAAATTTCAGCCAATCAATTATAAGAAACCGAAGAGCATCCAAATTAGCCAAAGACCTACAAAAAGGGACCATAGAACTACAAAATATTGACCATTATTTAAATATTGGGAAAAAATATTGAAACTATAGGAAGTGGGTTTTCAAAATTTAATAAATATTGGTTTATTTACCTATTTACCATTCTTCCCAAAAAAACAACCAAAGTGACCAAAACCCTTGAAGTTACAAATGAAGGATTGCGGAGCTTGGAGCAACTAGACCTTTTTCCACCTGAAACAAAGTATTTTCACCCTACCTTTCATTTCATTTACTTATTTCTCCAATTTCATGGAAACATTGGGCTTAAAACTCATTTATTCAAATCATCTATGTGCATCCATGATATTCCTTAAGGAAACACATGGATATTCACAGCGGGTGGAAACACCAGTCACGAATATCCATGTTTTTTCTCACTAGAGGTCGAGGATGCCCAAGGAAGTTTTTGAAAAAGAAAAATTAACTCAAAAATTGTCTTGGAAATTGGGTAGGATGTTCATTCATTGAAGAGGTGGACTGGGTAGTATTCAATGATGACGAAGCTAAACAAGATCTACGTGCATGTGGCATTTACAATTTGTTTCAAATTAGTGGCATGAGGGCCCAAAGGAGATTGTTGAATCTCTTGATTGACTATTGGCACCCTAATGCCGAGGAATTCATAATCGTTAGGAAATCACTAACCATCACCATGGAAGACATTTACTTCATTACCGGTTTGTCTAGGAGAGGGGAAGTGCCAAACTTCTAAACTTGTGGAGGAGGGTGGAGTATCAATGACTACATAAACAAATATTGTGATGCTGGCACCAAGAAAAGTTGATCACAAGTGCCTATCAAACATATAACCAATTTGAGTCTCTAAGTCATCCTCTATACCATGGTTCGTATCATGGGATCCAACTCCTTGAACTTGGCATCACATGCACAAATGTAGCATGGGGTTAAATTATTATGACCCACGATGTATGACTGGATCACCACGATGCTCAACTACATGAAATCACAGCTTATCGATTGCAAACTTAGGAAGGCTAAGAATTTTTGCTTCGGGAGTGCCCTATGCACTTTCTTCTTTGAGCAGGTTCTTATGATGATCCTGATGGCACACATACGAAGACACTTACGACCATGGTCAGTCATGGTCCGATGGATCAAGCTCATAGCTTGCCTAGGAGGTGAGCAAAAGTCCAATCCATATGATGACGATTTCTTTAGCTAGTGGGAGCAACAAACTCCCTTTATCGAGGATTATCCTTATGCAGGCATCGACTTCACCAATGATCCTAGAGTCATCATCCCTCTCGAGGACAAGCCATAGGACATATGTAATTCATCATTTTATATTATTTAATTTTTATTTTTCGAATATATATATATATATATATATATATATATATATATATATATATAGAGAGAGAGAGAGAGAGAGAGACATAGAAACATAACAATTTATATATTTTTGTGAGATCCAAAATACTGACAAGTACTTTACCTTTATATAGATAGAGCACCCGTGAGGATGGCTAATGTCCCACGTTACAGCCGACGAGGCAGAGAGGAGGTAGGCCCCAACAATGATGCAACTAGGACCTTGCGTAGTGTGGGTAGGAACTTTGAGGGCCTCACTCACAATGTGCCCATGGATACCATTGATGACCTCCCTGTAGGCATGCAAGGTCATTTCGTGGGGGTACCCAAGCCATGGGTACGACTATTTCGATGTTTGGAAAACGTCGTCATTTGTTATGATAGATTTCATCGTCCTTAGACCTAGATAGACTATGTGCTCATAGCATGATTTTTGTACTTATATGGCATTATATGAAATTCGGGGGATAGGGGCCCCACATTTTATACTTATGGACCTCATTTATATATATATATATATATTATTTTTTGTGCATTAAATACATTTTTTAATTTATTTGCAAATGTGAAATATTTACATGTGAATGTGTGTGCTTACGTTATTGGTGATATAAATTTCAATCTAAAACATAATTAGCGCAGGCATCAGCTAATTCATTATCTCTCCTAGGAACATGCTCATAAGTAATAAAATCAAATGAACTCTCCAGAAGACATACTCTAAGGAAAAAATGTAACAACACTGGATCGTGTACTCTATACAATCCATTTAACTATGAAACCACCAATTGTGAATCCATGAACACTTGAAGGTGATTAATGCCACATGGCAATGCATCTCGCAAAAACTCAATAACTACGCTATACTTGACAAAATTGTTAGTAGTCGCCCCGAGACACACTCCTCCAGTGGACACTAGCTGACTAGAAGGAGAATAAATCACCCAAGTAGAGGATGCTAAGTGTTGAGTATGGCAACTAGCGCCATCCGCAAATCTGAAGTAGATCAAAGACTCCTTGGGAATTTTCCACATACCAAAAGCACACCAATCACTAATGCAACAAAAGGATGCAGAGAATTTTAAACGAAGTTATGTACAAAATGAAGAATAGTTGCAAACGTGTTAATGTTCAAGCCCTCGGGCTCAAGCATAGTACTTCTTGAGATAGAACCCATTTTTGGGCTCCAACAAAACACATTACCTTCATAATCCGCGAGCTCATATTATCCTTTTTCTAAAACTTGTCATATTACATAAGGGATGTACCACATAGGGTTATACTTGCCTGCCCCCAGGGAACCCTTGTCTTGGTCATAGACCAACACAAGGTCTCGCTTAGAGAAAACCCTAGGATGACCATATTTATCTCACTGAGACTTTACACACTTCTTTTTCACTTCGTTTGATAAAGTTGCATCTTGATGTTGCTTGTCAAGATGTTCAAGATAAACTAGGTGCTCCTTGAGTTGAGTCATTTTAGGAAGGAGTTCAACTGTGATTTTAAGTGAAGGAACCTCACACTTAATCGACAAAACTGCTTCCACTCCGTGGACAAGTTCGAAAGGCGAGAAACTAGTAGTAGTTTTCACTGAGGTCTGGTAAGCCCACAAGGCCAGATATAGCATCAAGTGCCAGTTAGTTAGAGATGAGTTAAACATTCTTCTTAGTATTGTTTTTAATGATTTTTTCACGACTATAACTTGATTATTTTCCTGGGGATAGTAGGGAGATGAATGCTCCTGCCTAAATCCCAGTTTTGATGCTAGCTCCAACATGATGCAGTTTTGAAAGTGACTTCCATGGTCGGTGACAATCTCTATCGAAACCCCAAACCTAGCTATGACCTGATTAAAGATGAAGAGGGTTGCAGTTTCCCCGTCATTAGAAAACGTTGGTATATCCTCGACCCACTTAGTAAGGTAGTCAACAACCATAATAATGTAACAATGCCCCCTAGTCGAAGCTGGTTGGCATGTCATGAAATCTACCCGCCACTTGGTGAAGGGGCTGACAATAATAAATGGGAAACATGGGAACGAGATGTGCACGCATTTTCTTAGTGAATATTTGACATAGATGACACTTCTTGACTGCCTTAATACAATCCTTGAATATTGTAGGCCAAAAGTGTCCTGCATACAAAATGTTTTGGGTTTTTTCCAACCCAGATAGGTTACCACCACATGATCCACTATGGTAGTCATTCAACACAACCTCCTCTTCTTCAAAAGTCAAACAACTATGAATCGAGTCCACCCCACATCGATACAATGTGTGAGCGATGATGAGGTAGTTTTTATCCATGTGACAAATTTTTCGTCGCTTGTCTTGTGAATAGTTTGGAGGAAACTTTAGAGTCTGGAGATATATAAGAATATCCCCATACCACGAGTCAGACAAAGAGATAAGGAAAATATGCTCATCCAGAAACAAGTCTGTCATTTCAGTTTTGTCATTCTCAACTGGGAACTCCGACATTAACTCGAAAAATACCAAATATGTCTTAGACTTTGCGGATGCAAAGTCCAGATCAAACTCTTGAAGCACAACAATCCATTTTTTGTACTTCCCGCTAATTATTATCCTAGTCAACACATATTGGAAAGGATTAACCGTGGTGATAACGGTTGTCTTACATGGCAGAATATAGTGTCAAAGTCACTAGACATCATTGAATGTTGCCAGTGATATCTTTTCAACATACAAGTACTTGAGTTCAGGACCTATCAATGCATGGATTAAACAATAGATGATGTGCTCTTGGAGCTCATCATCTCCCTGAACAAGAACAATGCTAATAGATGATTCAGTGGCTGCCAAATATAACAAGAAATCACGATTGTAGTTGGGGGGACTCAATAAAGGAGTTGAAACCAAATATTTCTTTAACACGTCAAACAAATGTTGTGAGGCTTCATCCCAATAAAATGGGACCCGTTTCTTTAAAAGGCACATGAAACCTTTCGTGATGTTGGCATAGTTCTGCATGAATCACTGGAGAAAATTTTCCTTTCCCTGTAGGCTCTGAAGTTGTCTAATCATATGCGGGGGAGGAAACTAAATTATTTCCTCAAACTTAAAGGGGTCAACCATGATCCCCTTCGTTGAAATGATGAATCCAAGAAGACGATTGGAGGTCGCACAAAATATACACTTGTGTGGATTCAATTGGATCCGATAGTAACGACATCGTTAAAAAACTAAGCAGAGGTGTAAGAGATGTTTGGCTCTCTTTTGTGAATGAGTTATTAGATCATGTAAGTAAGTCTCCACTATATGCTTCAAGTCGTCAAAAAGAAACATCATGGCCCGTTGGAATGTGGCACCAATGTTTTTAATACCAAAGGGCATCTTCTTGTAAGCGAAGGTTCCCTAGGGACATATAAAGGTTGTCTTGTGTTGGTCCTCCGGTTGAATCTCAATCTAGTTGTAACCGAAAAAACCATCCATAAATGAAAATATTTCTCTCCCTACACACTCATCTAAGATCCGGTCGATGAATGGCATCAGGAAGTTATCTTTGGGACAAGCCTTATTTAAGTCCCATAAATTCATGCAAACACAAATTATACCTTATTTTTTATCGAACGAAACTGGGTTGGAGTACCATTTTTTCAAAGGAACGGGGTAGATGAAGCTTCCATTAAGCAGCTTCTCCACCTTTTCTTTGATTGCCACCGCCTTCCTTGATCCAGGTGGATATTGGTGGCCACCCACCTATTCCAACTGGCTCCTCCTGTTCATTTTTTATTCAACACGTCTTTATGTAATGCTTTATAATTGTGACTTCTACACTTCTGGGGTTGTTTGAAGCCTCACACATTCTCCAGGTGGATACGGGTGGCCTCTCGCCTAATCCAACTTTCTTATTTTGTATGTTTTCATGTCAACACATCTTGATGTACTTCCAAGCCTATTTTGGGGCCCTAAACGTTGTTTTTTTTACTCACCACAGTGAAACTATAAACAGAGTCAGATTCTGATGGAAGAATGTGTAGATATCTGAAAGATCTTTCCAATGGGCTATCACGCACCTAAAACGGAGGTTGTATGAAAAATTTATGACCCTAGGAAGTTGAGGTACCAAATTACACCAACTTACCCATAGGGCCCACATGACTTTTGGTGTTTCACCTTCTAGGGTTAGGTTTTTGGATGTCTGGGGTTTTGGCATTCATGAGTAATATGAAAAGGGCCTCTGGAGCCTCATTGTAATCCATTTTCTCAAATGAATGTGTGTAGCAGCCACATCTCTTCTCAGAGATAACTACCACCATTTGAGCAAGTTTCAGTTCTGCATTTTTACAGTTTCATCCTATTTCATTATTTAATAGAAGATATTGTTCACTGGATATTTGTGTTATTCTTCCTATATATGTGTTTATTGTATTCAGTCTGCCAATCAGTTTGTTCCGCTCCTAAATCCGGATCAGTGGTATCAGATCGGTCTGCTCTTCATTTATTTTTCTTCGTGCATGTCCCCGACAAGGTCTGGGTACAAGAAGTTGGGACTTGAACCAATCAAGCCATTACCAGATCGACTGCATTGAGCCCGACAACAACCCATGAGAGACGAAAAGAAAGATGATGGAGTAGGAGATCCTATTAAAATGTTGCTCGAGGAAGCCCTCGCGCGACAAAGGAACATAATGATGGACAACTTCGCACAGATACTTCGACAGTTTCCCACGGGAGAAGCATATTCATCAAGCGACCATGCAACCCCCTTCAAGGTACATGTAAATTTTGATATTCCATTATTTGAAGGACTAATAGATGTAGATGCTATAGATAAATGGTTGAATCTCCTTGAAGGATATTTTTCGGTCCACAATTTTTCCGATAGGGAAAATATCACTTTTTCACTCCTCAAGGCCCTTCCCCATGTTAAAGACTAGTGGGACACTTACTGTGAGCAAAGGGTTGAGGAGGAATTTTTAGTTTTTGTGGTGGCCCCTACATGGGATTCCTTCCGGGATTCCATTAAAGAAAAGTACTACCCTGTTGGAATCTACAAGGACCAGTACATTAGATGGACCACCCTACGTCAAGAAAGGGACCAGACAGTACTAGACTTCACCAATGTTTTCCATACCCTACGCACCAAATTGGGTATCAAATATTCTGAGCATCATCTGGTGATAAAATACCGTGGATGTTTTCATAGATACATTCAAACAGAAATGGATTTCCTGGACATCGCCTCATTGGGCACGGATTATAGATACACTGTCAAGATCGAGAAAAAATTTAAGTAGAAATAATGAGAGTTTGGATCTACAAACCCCTCACAGCTGAAACAGGGAAAAGGAAACCCCAACCCACACAGCAAGGGACCAAGTCAAGATGACCTCCCTCAGGACAATCCGTCCAAGCTGCAACACAAGAAGGAAAACGAGAAGACAAATAAGGACACAGGGAAATGGTGTGAGTACCATAAAAGTCCTTGGCACAACACCAACGAATGTCACTCCAAGTAGTCCCTCATGGTCGAGCTGAAGGCTTCCGAGTCAGAGGACGATTTTGATTTCGAGTCAAATCCTAAAGGAGGGAAGCAGATTATCGACACTGAACCCAGTGCCACAGCTGCTACCACCAAAGTCCGACCAAGCGAACAAGAATAACCAGAGGAAGAGGAACGCCTCTTTCACTTGCAGATGTAGGTCAAGAGGGATCCG
>JASDQU010366920.1:0-11538 GCA_032191745.1 Picea mariana
CCTAAAGCTCTAATATTTGAGATGGGGTCTTGGTAATATTACCCAAAACAAGATCTCTATTAATAATTCCAAAGTGGGTTTAAAAGCAACACCCATGGATTCATAAAGTGGTCACCATTGTTGATTAACCAAGGGAACTTACCAATAACAATCTCATGCTTTGACTTAGAGTTGAAGTTAAGAATAAATAAACCCTTTGCACGTCAATAAATCATGACCAAATATTTTTTTTCCCCAAAAAGAAACTTTGTATTTGATATTTCAAAAGTAGAATCAAAATACATATAAGTTAACCTTCTAACCCCTATCTTTTTCTGAGAGTATTCAACCTAGGCCCTTAAGACACAGTATAGTTTTCCATCATGGCAAAACTTGGTTCTTTTCTAATCTCTCAAAAGAGCAATAACATATACAAGATCAAGACTTTCACAAACTAGACTCATAACCATGTTGACATGGTCATAATAGAAGTTGCTTTGGAATTTCATCAAAAAGGACATTTTACTTGAATTCTTGTTCAGTTATAGACCCTTCCTGGATGGAAATAGCTTCTTTAGAAAGTAGGTATGATTTGGATTTGAATTCCCTATAGGTATGCTTTCAACATCTAATTTCATCAGGATCAACAAGACATAGAATTCAACTTTATTATTGGATCCTTAACCTGCTCCATATTTTAAAGTAAAATAATGAGAATTTTTTAAAAACATAATGGCCCTAGAGCCATGCATACTTGTGGTACCTTGACAAGCACATCAAAAAAACCCCAAGGCTTATAGAAATCAATATCTAGCTTCTTCAATCATCGTGTACCCTTATGCGTTGGTGGCTTCCAACCTTTTGCATATGAGAGCTTTATTTGATGAGATGCCAAATCTGTCATCATCTATTTTCCTTCAAATGTCATTTTATTTATAGCTAGTCATACACCCCAGAAGACATAATATGGTAAGTCTTTATGGTTATGAATAGATCTATTTGAAATGCATACTTCAAAGCCTTCCAAAAGAAAGGGTCCATACCAATAAAATGTAACCTTAATACCCTGTAGAACATCTTTCCAAACAATTTATGTAAAAGAACAATTTACAAAGATGTGATCCACATATTCATTTTCTTCCTTACAAATAATGCACTATCCAAGCCCTATCCAATCCCTCTTTTGACCATTATCTCGAGTTAGGATCTTGTTGGACAGAGCTAGCCATAGGGAGATACTAGTTTTAGGGGGGATTTTCAATTTCCAAAGTAGTCTCCACCACTAGATTCTCTCCCCATCTATTTCTTCCTCTATTTTTGCTTCATATCCAAACTTAGCAGTTAGCACTCTCATAGATTTATTTCTTGACCACTTAATCTTATCATCCTGATCCTTAAGAATAATAACCTTATGCATGAGATTATTTATATATTGGGTCCATTGTGCTACCTTTTCATCCTAAAGCTCCAAGACCTTGGCTAATAAATTGGAACCAATGACCATGATCCCCTTATAATGAAGCATCCACTAACTTTAAGATTCCTTTTGGACGTAAAGTTTCAATAAGCGAGTCTGAAAGTTTTGAGTTTGCACTACATCCTATCCATGTATTGACACATATTTTAATCTTATTTTCTCATCCAATTTCCCAATTAGTCCAATCACTTAAAATAGAAAAGTCTCTTATCAAACTTTTCCAAACATTTGAGAAACCTTTTATTGATTTTCTCTCCTGGCTGATCCAATACTCTGGATCCCTACGCTTTAGATATTTTTCCTTTGTTATTTTTCCCCAAAAATCCTCATTGAAGAGAATTCCCCGTAGACTTTTTGTTGTTAGGTCCTAGCTAAAGACATAAATGTTCTTCAAGCACCAACCACTTGCCTCCTTTGGTTTAGCAATCCTTGACCATTTTACAAGTGAAATACTTTCAACTTCCCTTTTTCCAATCCAAAGAAAACAAAAGAAATTTTATCTAAGCCTATCCAATAATCCTTATGGAATATAAGCAATCCAGAACCAGTAGAGTGGCATGATTTCCAAAAACAAAATTAACCAACACTAACCTACATCCCTCACCTGTGACATTGAGATCATGGTTTCTACATTCTTTACTAGCAATAAGCAATCTATATATTTATAGTCATTTGGATTTAAGTGAAATCCCATGTATTTTACTCGCTCGTCTATGGATCCATAGATCACGAGAAATAATTGTATGATATATCTTTTCAAGTCCTCAATCATTCCATCAAATAGTAAACAATATTTTTTCATATTGACCTCCACCCATGTTGCTTTTCAGTAGGGATCCAAAATGTTTTTATAATAATTCAATTCCCTAAGAGACCCTCTTCCAAATAGTAGGATATCATCCACAAACGATAAGTGGGTTAAATTGATAGAGCCTATAATGTTTATTCCTATTATGAGACTTTCCCTTTTGGCTTATGCAATCAACCTACTTAAACCTTGTGCTATTAATAGGAGCAGAAAGGCAGACAAGGGGTAGCCTTGTCTAAGACCCCTTGAAGCTTTGAAAAAACCATTTATAAGTACTACAAAAGAGGTTGATTCTATGAAACCCATAATCGAATTAACAATTTATAAATTCATTCCAATCTGCAAGAGAACCAATCTGATGTAAAGCTAGTTGACTTTGTCATATGCCTTGGCAAGGCCTATTTTCATGATCACTGCTGATTTTTTGCTAGTTTTTATCGAGTGAAGACTTTCCTATGTCGTTCCTATTGCATCATATATTTTCATATTAAATAGAAAACCAAATTGTTCGTCTTAGATGACATTTGATAATTCATACTTCAGTCTATTTGCAATAACCTTCAATAGCACATTGTAGACTGGGTTAGAAAGTGATATAGGTATAAATCTTCAAAGGAAGCAAGTTCATTCTTTTTGGAATAAGTGCAATGAATATCRAATATAATGCACCCATAACTCATCCATAACTTATTGATTCCTCTATCACTCTAAGTAAATTATCCTCGAAAAACTCATAAAACCCCAAATAGAATTCAACATTCTAGCCATAAGGACAAAGRCTTTTTGCTCTTATAAAATATTGTAACATCGCCTTTAAATCATCCTTTGCAACCTCTTTTTCTAAAATTGTATTCATACTCTCATTGTAAATTCTAGGAAAGAGCCTCACTACCTTCACTAATTATGCAACATGAGCATTTTCAGGTTCCTTGAATAGCATATGAAAAAGTTGTTTACTAGTTCCTACAATCTCTGAAAAAAAACCTCCCTCCAAGTACCATTAGCTATGCCTATGTCCCAAATTGTGTTGACACTTTTTCTATAACTTGTGTAGTGTTTTGAAAAAACTTTGTATTATTATCACCCTCTGTTGACTAGGTTTCTCTACTTTTGTTCCTCCACTTGGCCTCTTCCTTTTCCAACAACTCTTTCTTTCTTCCTTCTAGGGTTTTCAATCATAAAACACAAGAAAAAATTATGCACAAAAACACTTTTTATTTTAGCCTCTTCTTGCTTTGGGTCTTTTTGGTTTTCCTTTAACTTCTCTCTTGTGCATATTGTAGCCACCTTTTTTATTTGGATGAGAGTACTGGAAAATTGAAACATGGTTGAATCCCCAATAGAGACATCATACTTCTTCCAATACCTAACCACTAATTGTCTAAAATCATCCTCCTTTAACTAGATATGATTAAACTTGAAAGGGACATGACATTTATAGTCCTTTTCTAATTAAAATAAGATAGGTATATGGTGAGAAGAATATCCATGTAATATTCCATATATAAAAAGAATGCGGAACAGAAATAAATAGCTAGAAATGGCAGATGAACAACAATATAACTAGAACAACACCACGATAATACCAAAATGATAACAAAATAACCCCAGAAATAACACTTTGATTACCGAGAGAAATGTTCACTTGCCTCTTCGAGGGGGAAACCTCTAGCAGAGCAGAGCTCTATTACAATAATCTCCAAGACAAAATTTCTCATACCCTCGACTCCTGTTTATATCAAATATGTCTATCAAAAGAACCATCTAGAGGAAGATCCTTCTAGAAGCGAAAGCTTCTATTAGGTCTTCTTACATTGGACTTATTCTTCCTTATTTCTAGGCCTTATTAATATTGACCTTTATTACATGGAAATATATTATTCTACCTAAATGAGGGGTTAGGTCCCTAACATGTCCTCCCCCTTAAAACAGCCTTGTCCTCAAGGCTTGAGATGGGGAAATTGTTGCAGAATGGTAGTTGGTTCCCAAGTGGCATCTACTGGAGTTGTATATTTCCACTGGAATAACACTTCCTTGATGGTTCGTTGACGCAGTCATGCTCACGTCGGTCCAAAACTGCTTATGGTTGTAGCCAAATGGAGCCTTCTTCGTCCAACTCAGGAAACTTGGTTTGATTTTGACACTTAGTTCCAATCACATTCTTTAAGCAGGAAACATGAAAAATAGGATGGAGCTTAGAATGATTGGGCAAAGCTAACTGATAGGCCACCTGTCCCACATGCTTGAGAACGGTATAAGGACCATAAAATTTGGGCATCAGTTTCTGACAATGCTCAGCCTTGAGGGAAATTTGCTTGTAAGGTTGTATTCTAAGAAACACCTGATCCCCTTCTACAAATTGACGTTCAGAGCGACCTTGATTTGCTTGTTGTTTCATGCGATTCTGGGCCATGACCAAATTCTCTTTGAGGGTACGGAGAATAGCTTGTCGAACTATAAGTGTTTGGTCAACCACCTGGACCTTTGAGACACTTGGAAAATATGAGAGGACTGAAGGTGGATTTTGTCCATATACCGCTTCAAAAGGAGTCATACACGTAGCTATATGGTACGAAGAGTTGTACCACCATTCAACTAGTGGTAATGATTGAGCCCATTGATTTTTCCTTTCCGATGCAAAACACCTCTAATATGTTTCCAAACATTTGTTGACAACTTCAGTTTGGCCATTAGTGTGGGGATGATAAGTTGTGCTGAGATGCAATTGGGTGCCTTGTAGCTTGAACAGTTCTTGCCAAAAATTGTTGGTGAAAGATGGGTTGCGATCAAAAACAATAGAATGTGGCATGCCATGAAGCTTGAAGACCTTATCCATGAAAAGTTGAGCCATAGTAGATGTTGTAAATGGGTGTTGCAGAGCATAGAAATGAGCATACTTGGAAAGACGATCAACTACCACCATGATGATTGATTTATTTCCCGATTTAGGTAAGCCGACAATAAAATCCATAGAGATATCTCGCCAAATAGCAGGTGGAATCGAAAGTCATTGTAGTGTGTCAGGAGATTTGACAGTTTCATCCTTGTTGCATTGACACACATCACATTCAGCCACAAAATTATGAATGTATTGTTTCATACCCTCCCAGAAAAAAAATAAAAATAAAAAAATAAAAAAATAATGTTTGACCCGGTCATAGGTTTTGGTAAACCCGGAGTGCCCAGTTGTGGGTGTAGCATGAAGCTCAGAAAGTACCACGGATTTAAATTTTGACTGTTTACTTAAATACAAACGGTCTTTGTATCGAAGCTCATCATTGATTCAAGAGTACCTTGGGGAAACTGGAGAATTGGACTACAACTGTTGTTTCAGATGCGAACTTTTGGGATCGTGTAGCCATACTGGCGAACAGATTAGAGCCAATCCGGTACAATGAAAGAGATATAAAAAAGAGACCCTTTGTCTTCATATTTTTTGGAAAGTGCATCAGCAACCACATTGTCTTTGCCTTTTTTTTAAATGATCTCATAAACATATCCAAAGATCTTAGTCACCCATTTTTGTTGCTCAAGGGAGGAAAGGCGTTGTTCCAGAAAATACTTGAGGCTTTGATGATTTGTCTTAAATTGGAAGCGTTTCCCCAATAGATAAGGTCGCCAAAGATCCACAGCATGCAGAATAGCCAACATTTTCTTTTCATAGATTGATTTGCCCAAATTTCTCTCGAACGGTTGTTTGCTGGTAAAGGCTAAAGGCCGACCCTCTTGCATAAGGACAATGCCAATTCCTTTCTCGAAAGTATCACATTCCAGGACAAAGGTCTTTGTGAAATCAGGAAGGGCCAGGAATGGAGTGGTGCACATGGCCATCTTCAAGGTTTGAAAATCCTGAGGAGTTGTTGGAGTCCAANTGTCTTTGCCTTTTTTGTAAATGATCTCATAAACATATCCAAAGATATTAGTCACCCATTTTTGTTGCTCAAGGGAGGAAAGGTGTTGTTCCATAAAATACTTGAGGCTTTGATGATTTGTCTTAAATTGGAAGCGTTTCCCCAATAGATAAGGTCGCCAAAGATCCACAGCATGCAGAATAGCCAACATTTCCTTTTCATAGATTGATTTGCCCAAATTTCTCTCGAATGATTGTTTGCTGGTAAAGGCCAAAGGCCGACCCTCTTGCATAAGGACAATGCCAATTCCTTTCTCGAAAGTATCACATTCCAGGACAAAGGTCTTTGTGAAATCAGGAAGGGCCAGGAATGGAGTGGTGCACATGGCCATCTTCAAGGTTTGAAAATCCTGAGTAGTTGTTGGAGTCCAAGTGAAAGAATTCTTTTTAAGGAGTGTCGTGAGATGTGTCGCAATCTTTCCATAATTCTTAAAAAACTTGCAATAATAACTTGTTAAACCCAGAAATCCCCGCAGCTTTTGAGAGTCTTTGGGCAAGGCCAATCTTACATAGCTTCAGTCTTTTTAGGATCCACCCTGACGTTGTCCTTGCCAACAACATGACCCAAGTACTCTACTTCTGAGGTGCCAAAAGCACATTTAGATTGTTTGAGGAAAAGTTGGTGCTAAGAAAGTAGATGGAGAACTTGATCCACATGAGCAATATGGTTTGTCTAGGTTTTGTTATAGATAAGGATATCATCAAAGAAAACTAACACAAAATGACGGAGAAAAGGATGGAAGACATGATTCATGAGGCTTTGGAAAGTGGATGGAGCATTACACAAGACAAAGAGCATGACCAGAAACTCATATTGGCCCTCATGAGTTATAAAGGTAGTCTTAGGAATGTCTGCCTCTTTCATACAGATCTGGTGGTAGCCCAAACAAAGATAAAGTTTAGTAAAGAACTGGGCGCCACTAAATTCATCCAAGAGGTCATCAATGACAGGAATGGGAAATTTTTCTTTAATGGTGAGTTTGTTGAGGGCGTGGAAGATAGGACACATGTGCCAAGAACCTTATTTCTCAAGGACCATGACCACAGGAGAAGAGTAGGGGCTCGTACTAGGGTGGATAACACCTGCGTTGAGCAGTTCTTGAACCATTTTCTCAATTTCATTTTTTTGGGAAAAGGGGTGACGATAGGGACGAATATTGGGAGGAAGGCTTCCCGGGACAAGGGGAATGGAATGATCATGAACAAAACGGGAAGAAGGGAGTCCCTGGGGAGTGGAAAAAACCATTTGATGTTTAGAGAGGATGGATTGGAGGTCCGGCGGCACAGAGGGTGTCTAAGTGGCTTGGATGGCATGGAGTTGGAAAATAATTCCAGAATGACCTTTTTTGAACAACGTTTCCATGCGATGGGAACTAATGATCTCTAGGGAACCGACGGTGATGCCTTGGAACTTATATTGTTGGCCCTCATGGTCGAATTGCATGGTTAATTCCTTAAAATCCATGAGAATGGGACCCAAAGTCCTTAGCCATTCCACACCCAACACAATGTCACAACTGCCCATGTCGATAGAAAACATATGAGATTGCATATGGCATTCACCAATTTGGAGAGGCACATTTTCACAATGCCCTCCACAGTTCATGGACCTGCCATTGGCAATCATGATTTGGAAATTATTGACTACACGGATATAGCAATCAGTTTCTTGGGCAATGCAGCAATGAATAAAATTATGGGTGCTTCCACTATAAACAAGAATGATTACCTTCCTATGCTTGATGTAACCAATTAGCTTGAGGTTTTAGGGAGCAGAGAAGCCAGTGAGATCATTTAGGGAAATGACCGGTTCTACTTCAGGAGGGTCTGAGGGAGGGGTTATGTTTGTGGGTTCAAGTGACACAGACATAAGGGGAGCCTCAACATCCTCTAAGATGGCCATAAAAAGATTTTGTTCCTTACACTTGTGTCCCGCAAAATATTTGTCATCACAATTATAACAAAGGCCTTTGAGTTGGAGTTCAGCCATTTTGGCCCTGGTCAATTTTTGGATCTCGAGTGGAGTAGAAGGAGGAGTGGGAGTTACTAGTTTAGTCTGAGGAATAAAGGAGGGTTTGTGGTTTTGAGAAGAGACAACCTTTTGTGCTTCCTTATCTCTTTTAGTAGCGTCCACCCAACTCTGAGGCCGAGCCATGAGGGCATGAGAACAAATCTCTTCTGTGAGGCCACTGATAAAACATTCTCAGAAAAAAGCATCAGACATGCCCTTTGTACAAAAATCCGATCGCTCAAAAGAAGCTATAAAGTCTTCCACTGTGCCAGATTGTTTCAACTTTTTCAAACTGCCTAAATGGTTGGTGTTAGTGTCAAAGCGTTCATAAAGCTCTGCCACAAAGTGTGTCCAAGCCACATACCCTTGGCGAGAATTTTTTCTCCATTACCACCATTGCCAACGTTCTTGATCTAGATGGAGAACACCATACCAGAGTTTGGACAGCTCATCTGTAATTCCATACAAAGAGAAATAATGTTCCATTTGAGTTACCCAGCCAGTGGGATTCGATCCATCAAATTTGGTCACATCCACACGCAAAAAGCGTAGGTCATGCTAAAAGTGATGGGGCTGAAAATTATGGAAATGAGAGGAAGTTTCACCTTTGGTATGAAAAGGTGGGTCGGATAAGGGAAGACCTGCAGGGATATGCAGCTTAGCATAGATCGTTGTAGCGATAGATTCAAGCTGGGTAGTAATGTCTTGTTTGAGTTCCTCAATTGAGGTAGCGACTGAAGTCGCGATGGAGGAATGCATTTTTTGATTGATGGAGAGAATATTGGCATTGATATGTTGCACTTCTTGTTGGGTTTCTGTGAAATTAGAGTGCAAGGTATTGAAGCGAGCTTCAAAGTCTTGGCTACAGGTATGGACCATGATGACTAGGGAACACAAAAAGGGGCGGGTGGGACCACATAGAAAATGGTTTATGGGTGAACTGTATCACAACGATGAGGGCGACGAGGTGAATCCAATGGGGTAAAGCCCAAATAAGGGTGTTGGAAGGAGCTTGGGTCCACAAAAAAAAATTGTTGAAAAATGATAGGTATGACTGCGATCAAGGAAAAGATAGAAAACCAACGGAATAGGTATCAAATAATGGTGCCAACATGATCCAAACTCATTTTTTATTTTTTTTAACTCTTGCAGAGTTATACTCTGATCTGGAGAATAATGTAGTGATGAAATGTCCAAATGCTTAACAGGAAGAAATGTGTAGTAATTTCACAACTCGAATGCAGGAGACATAGTTGCACCGCAATAGATCTTATCTGTTCTGTTTTCATTTCTGTCCAAAGAGTTAGGTATTCAAGGGTTCTATAGACAAGGGTTTGCCATGTGTTATAGCTCTCTGATATACGTGTGGGGTCCAACAGTAGTACTCGGCCCAATATCTCAGGGCACCAACTAAGGAGGCTAGACTGTACCCTTAGCCATGCTACTTGACTACCCAGGTACTAGAGAGTATCTTCTCGAGTGTTGTTCTCGGTGGCACTATAGCAGTCAGGCGACCGATCGATTTATCTACGTAGGGCTTCAGGAGATCTAGGACAATCTGTATACAGGTGTTGTGTGATGTGCTACCACTCGAAGGGGTACCAATAGGGGTTACAAGGCTGGCCAACAGATGTGCGCTTAAGTACCACTTGTATTTCCTTCGTGTATGAATCCCCAACTGCGGGTTTATGTGCATAACGATAGATCTCTATAACTTAAAGACGTTGAAATACATCTCTACCCTGAAAAAAATTAACCCACAATTTTTTTTCACGGAAGGTTCTCCAATACCACTTGTAATATTCCAGATATAAAAAGTATGCAGAATAGAAATAAATAGCTAGAAATGGCATATGAACAACAATATAACCAGAATAACACCATGATAATACCAAAATGATAAAAAAATAACACCAGAAATAGCACTTTGATTACCAAGAGCAATGTTCACTTACCTCTTTGAGGGGGCAACCTCCAGCAAAGCAGAGCTCTATTACAATAATATCCAAGACGAAAGTTCTCATACCCTTGACTCTTGTTTATACTAAATATGTCTATCAAAAGAACCATCTAGAGGAAGATCCTTCTAGAAGCAGAAGCTTCTATTAGGTCTTCTTACATTAGACTTATTCTTCCTTATTTCTAGGCCTTATTAATATTGACCTTTATTACATGGAAATATATTATTCTACCTACATGAGGGGTTAGGTCCCTAACAATCCAACCCCTATGCAAGATTTGAATCTTTATGTTTCTTCGACTATTGTTTCGGCGATTGGGAACTAGTCCAATCTTTTTGAAACTCTTTCTCTACCTCTTCTGGAATTTCTCAAAGTTGGTACCACCTAAACAAGCTCAATATCTACTAATTTTAATTCTACAAAAAGCTAGGAGAAAAAATATACCAGAGGATCTGGCCTTTCCATCTCACCCCAAATTTCCCTTGTGTTCAAATTCAAGTATAGATCACCACCTACTATCACATTATCACTAGACGAGACTTCTTGATCCTTTAAGGGATCCCATAAAGGTTTATTGTTTCAGTTTGGCCCATAGAGGTTCACCACCTTGAACACCTTATATAATCCTTTAGTTCTACCCTCTAAGACAATACATGCAAAAAGACCATGAGTGGAAATAACATCAAAACTAGAATTCTAACCTGTCTCAATGCTCGTAGATAAACCATCAACACCAATGGAGCAAAATTTCCAATCCTTCAATATGGATGAAAATTTTTCTATGGCTTTGGATCTTAAGCACATTTTTTCTTGGAATAGTACAACATCAGGCTTGTATATAGAGAACATTCTTTTGAAGGTTAATTTCTTTGGGGCACACCCTACCCTTTAACATTAAGATAAAGGATAATCATGGGGGAACATGCTTTCTGGATTTACCTTCTATAAGAACCCCTTTGATAGCTATGAATATGTGAGACTTTCCCCCTATAGGATTGTATTTTTTTTCATTCACTTCTAATCCTCCCTTAACTTTTTCTGTAACTGAGTTTGTCTTTCTTGGATGTAGCCTATATGAAGAGAGATTATGAGAATTATGTTGTTTGGCTCATTTTTCTTTTGGATTATCACTTGCATCGTTGTACTTCCCCCCCAATCTTCTATGGCTCTATAGGATTCAAGGAGAGATTTGAAGATGCACAAACAACAATGGGAGGAGGATGACATGGTGATATAGGGGATTCCTCTTTGATTTATCCTCATGAGCTAATGTTTAAGAAGAAGATAATACATTAATATCTACTATTGATGATGAGCCAAAGATTAGAACTAACATACCTTGACATCCTTGAAGACCCTTCAAAAGTAGAGCAGTTGTTAATATTGGAGAAG
>JASDQU010366928.1:0-11538 GCA_032191745.1 Picea mariana
GCCTTCAAAGCCTCATTGTAACCATCTTCTTGTGAATGAGCGCAATCGTCACATCTCTTCTCAGAGATAGGCTGCCACCATTCCAACATACTTGTTTCCTCTGCATTTTACAGTTTCAACTTATTTCCTTATTGAATAGAAAACCAATTTTACTGTATCTCTGTTAGTTTGTGTTAAACATCTTTTTATAATCTGTATTCATTTCGTTCTGCTCATAAAATCCAGATCATTTGTCTTCTAAAATCAAAGGGCCAAATTCTTAATGTTGGCTATACGAAACTGCAAGGTCTAAACTGTACATTGCATGCCCAAAGTTGGATATGGCTCCATAATTTAGAATTTAAGTTGTAAATTTATGATTACAATATATATAATAACTTATTTGCAGAATTAGTAGTGCATTTACACTCCAAAAAGGATGATTTCTATGCACAAAGATTCATGGCATTTTGATGAATCAAAGGATGGCGGGTTAGGAGAGAAACCAAGGTTAGTTTTGCATTAAGAGTCATAAAAGACTTATGTGCAAAAATAGGCTTTAGATGCTTAGTAAACCCATCAAAATGCACAATTTATTTGTAAAAGTAACCCAATGGTGTATTATACCTTAGATTTGAGTTGTGCAAGTTGCTAGGGATGTAGTTTATCATAGTAGACCTGTTCAAGTTGTTTATTTACAATTTCAATTTTAAAAAGGGTGGTTGTGCAAAAGAGACAAAGTTTGTCTTGTAATTTGCAATGTAGGTTTGTATTGTAGTTTGTCTTGTGGTTGTGCAAGGTATAAATTGTATTATGTGACTAAATGAAAATGCACACCCAAGCTTCCCTGTAGCTCCAAAATTTGTTTTATAATTTTTGAGATGGAGTTACATAAATGGTAAATTTACTTATGCATATAAATTTCAATTGAAGAACATGAGATGTTGCTTTCATGCACCTAGAATTGGGGTTTCATGTAAATTTGAGTGCAAAAATTACTCAGCCTAAAATGCATGCCCTAGTCTCAATTTTGAGCCAAATTTTGTGGTTCAACTTGCATAAGCTGTAGTTTGTGATTTTACACATGTCTATTAATTTATATTGGCATTTACAAACATAAACCTATTTGGTGTGCGTAAAGGCTAAGAATTGCATTGTAAAACCAAAGGGCCAAATTGTTAAAGTTGGCTATATTAAGTTGCATGCTCAAAGTGGGATATGGCTCCATAATTTAGGATTTAAGTTGTAAATTGATGATTACAATATATAATAATAATAATAATAATAATAATAATAAAAATAATAATAATAATAATAATAACTTGTTTGCACAATTAGTAGTGCATTTACATTCCAAAAAGGATGATTTATATGTACAAAGATTCATGGCATTTTGAGGAATCATAGAATGGTGGGTTAGGAGAGAAACCAAGGTCATTTTTGCATTAAGAGTCATAACATATTCTTCTGTGCAAAAATAGGCAAGAGTTGCCTACTAAAACCATCAAAATGCACAAAATGTTTGTAAAAAGTAACCCAATGTTGTATTATACCTTAGATTTGAGTTGTGCAAGATGCTGGGGATGTGGTTTATCATAGTAGACTCGTTCATGTTGTTTATTTTGCAATTTCAAGCTTAAAAATGGTGGCTATGCAAAAGATGCATAGTTTGCCTTGTACTTTGCAAGGTATAAATTGTACTATGTGACTAAATAAAAATGCATGCCCAAGCTTCCTTGTAGCTTCAAAATTTGTTTTATAAGTTTTAAGATGGAGTTACATAAATGGTAAATTTACTTGTGCATATAAATTTCAATTGAAGAACAAGAGAGGTTGTTTTCATGCACCTAGAATTGAGATATCATGTAAATTTGAATGCAAAACTGCCTCAGCCTGATGCAGTCCCCCTACTCCCCCATAGGGATACACGACCTCCCGATCAAGGATCTCCGATTCTTGAGTCAAATGACCCGATTCTTGAGTCAAATGACCCTCTAAAACCTTAATGGTCTCCTTATGTATCTAAACACAGGCCCTTTCATCTCTCTGGTGTAGGTTTTGATAGCACCCGCAACCTTCCCTCTCGCTCTCCTACAAAATCTCAGAGTACTGGGTGTTAGCTCCTTTTCCGATAAGCCCCCTCTTGATGTGACCTTGGGTGATGATCTCTCGTGACCACGCGATTGCGGATGCGCCCAAAGGCGGTTTGAATCAAACTAATTTTTGGCCCACAATTCTCTTCGAGCCTCCACGTGTCCTCTTGCCAAAACCACGGTCTGGATTGTAGCCCTCCCTCAACGTTTTAAAGTCTGCACAACTCCTGTCCCTACAATGATACAGAACCATCAATATCCTGATCTTGACGATACTGTCTGAACTGACGGTTTAGATCGACCCTTTCCCAATCTACGGACCAGATCTGCCCCTCCTAAATCAACGGATGTGATCTCCTTCGTGATTTCGAACTTCAGACATTTCAAGTCTCAAACTTTCCTTTCTTCCATACATCAATCTCCCGGAATTGACGATCTACGGACACCTATCCTTATTAATCAATGACCATGCCTTTACTTCGAGTGTTTGACCTTTCAACTTAGATTAACAGTCTCATGACCCTTTTCTCGATCAACGATCGAGATCTCCTTCGGGTCTTCAAACTCCTGAGATCTCAAATCTCAAACTTCACCCTTTTTCTCATTGGATTTTATCCGAAGGCTATAATCCACTGACGTGTGTCCACTTGATCTGACGATCGAGGATTACTTCGGGTCATTACCCAGCGTGCATGGATCTATGCCACGTCTCTTCTGAATCCAATGACTCAGATTCACTTCTGGTCTTCGGGATTCAGCAGTCTTATTTCTCAATTGAAACCCCACTACAATTTACCCGAAGCTCCCGATTTGTTGACAAGTGTCCCATTGCAGATCGACGGTTCTCGGCTCTTCGGATATTCGGGCTTCGAGTGTTTCAAATCTCAACTGAAAACCCTCGAATAGGTTCCTCGAAGCTGCTGATCTGCTGACACGTATCCCCTGGTAATCAATGGTCAAGATCCTACTTTGGGTGTTTCACCTCCTCTTCGTCCACAAACTTCCAGAGCTGTGGATCTCTCGCCACCTATCTTCCTCGACGATGGACGGTCCCAAACTACTTCGGGACTTCAAAACTTTGATAATTTCTCTCTACTGCGTGTGAGAAGTGCTAAGGCTCTTGCACCTTGCTCTGATTAGACGACTGTTGATCCTTTGCATTGTGATCCAATGACCACTGTCTCTCCTCCTCCCGAGATTCTGATTTCTTCCAACTTAGAAGATTTATCAATCTTCAAAGGTTTCAACCTTTGCTCCTCCTACAAGTCCAACTTTTGGATCTCGTCAACACTTATCGAAAGTGCTATCCCTTATGAGCTTGATCCTTAAAGGATTTCGACTTCCCACGCACTCCTTACGTTCGGGGGTTTCGATAACTCAGTTCGAAGGATTTCTTGAAAATAAATTATTCTCGCCCTCTCGACATTCCTATGTTCTGGTTCTTTGACGCTTGGTCTCTTCTTGACACTGTGCACTCCTTGCACTTGGTCTAAGTTTCCTTTGTTCTCTCTTAACTCCTCTGAGTCAATCTGAGACTCAATTGATGCACTCCTTGCGTTTGAGATGCACACCTTGTATATGAGTTTCAGAAGAGAAACAATTGAAACTTATCCAGTTTTGTCACGAACTCATACGTTCAACTTCTCGAACAATCATACATGAACTAAATAAAATAAATGACATACACATAATGCAACATTCATTCAATCACACATTAAAATGAACATAGCCCAAGATTTGGGGCAATTCTGTCTGTTCTATTCATTCATGAAACAAATTACACTATATTGCAGTTCTTCCCTGTGTCTTTCTTCTACTATATTCTTCTCTACTGATCGCTATCTCATTATCATACTCCTTTTACAATGCAACAACAAACTATCTAAGGACTGGCTCCACGAGCTCTCTCGTCCTATCTGCAACCTATCCTATCAAACTCTTAGTGGTCACCTACTTTGTCCTATTACAATAACTAATAGTTATTGCCAGATAAGAGCCAACACTATATATCTGCAACCCCTTACAGTCATATACGACTTTACAAACACAACATATTTAAAAATGTTGTTTCCAAAATATCTCAACAACTCGATTTACTTCTGAATTTAATGTTGATTTGAAACTCTGTCATGCTGAGATGTCATATCTTTGAATCCACACTTGCATCTTTGACTTTGAAGGCGATGCTCCTGCATCATACTCCTTTGGTTAAAATATTCATGGACTCATGTCCATGAGCTCCTGCACTGTCTTTCCCTGCTTCACAATATTATGTTCTGTGACCCAACTTGCATCTTCCATTAGATGATCTTTCCACTTCACTAAGTATTCAGGATATGTCTTCCTCCTGGTCTTCTTTCCATCTCTCTGTTCAATGATTTTCTCCATTTGAGTTTTTTCTGCTGTGGGAAATTGTTCTTCCCACTAAAATTATTTCTGATCATCTGATTCTCCTTCCTCATCTCTCCTGTAAGGATACAGGTCTGCAACATTGAATATCGGTGATATCCCAACATTGTTTGGCAACTCAATTTCATAAGCATTGGCTGCGAATTTTCTGAGAATCTTTCATGGTCCTATCTTCTTCATCTTAAACTTGTTATGCGTTCCCCTTAGAAACCTCTCTTTTCTCAAGTGAGCTAAAAATTCATCTCCCACTTTGAATTGAACTTCTCTCCTCTTTTGATCAACTCTGCTCTTATATTTTTGGCTGTTGTCATGTAGTTTTTCTCTGACTTTGTCATGGAGTTTCTGCATTTCTATTGCAAAATCCTTTGCTCCAACACTTTTGAACTCATCTTGATTCAGGTCTCTCAACTCTGTAATCCCTCTTGGTTTTATACCATACACAATTTCAAATGGACTTTTCCCTGTGCTCCCGTTCACTGAATTGTTGAATGCAAATTTTGCTTGTGCTAGAATATGATCCCATTGATGACCTTGCTTAGTGACTAAACTTCTTAAAAAGTTTCTTAGACTCCTGTTTACTACTTCAGTCTGTCCATCTATCTGAGGGTGATATGCTGAACTAAAGGACAGGTTTGTCCCCAGCCTCTTCCATAGAGTCCTCCAAAAGTGTCCTACAAATTTGGTGTCCTTGTCTGAGACTATGCCCCTAGGCAATCCATGTAGTCTCACCACTTCTCTGAAAAACAAATTGGCTATGTGTGTAGCATCGTTTGTCTTCTAGCATGGTATAAAATGTGCCATTTTTGAAAATCTGTCCACCACAACAAATATGAAATTACTCCCTTTCTGAGTTCTAGGAAATCCCGAAACAAAATCCATACTTATTGCATCCCATGACCTTTCTGGTATTGGTAATGGATGATACAAACATGTGTTATGTTGTCTTCCTTTTGCATATTGACAAATTCTGCATTTGTTCAAAAACATTTTCACCTCTGCCCTCATGCTCGACCAATAATACGAATTGCTCAGCTGTGAAAATGTCTTATCATGACCAAAATGTCCAGCTAAACCTCCACTGTGTTTCTCTTTCAGCAAGTTATCTCTCATTGAGCATTTTGGTATGCATAGTTGGCTTCCCTTGAACAATAATTCATCCTGGATCAAACATTCAGTCCATGGGCTTCTGTTTCCCAACAAAGGATTCTTGCATGCCTCATAAGCTTCCTTAAAATCTGGATCTTCTCGATACATCTCCTTGAGGTGTTCAAACCCTAAGGTCTCCTCTTGGAATTCTTGTACAATTAAACTCCTCCTGCTCAAAGCATCTGCAATTTTGTTAGTAGTTCCAACAATATGTTTAATAAAAAAAGTAAAATTTTTCATAAATTCTACCCATTTAGCATGTCTCTAATTCAACTTTTCTTGCCTAGTAATAAACTGCAAAGCTTGATTATCACTGTACAAGACAAATTCTTTAGGAATTAGATAGTGTCTCCACTTTTTCAAATCTTGAATCACTGCATAAAATTCTGTCATATGTGGAATATTTCTTCTTGGTGTCATTCAACTTCTCACTGAAATAAGCAATTGGCCTATTATCCTGACTCAAGACTGCTCCAATAGCTAATCCACTTGCATCACATCTCACTTGAAATGTTTTTCCAAAATCTGGTAAGACCATAATTGGTTGTTCTGTGATTTTCTCCTTCAACACTTTGAAACTTTTTTCAGCTTCCTCTATCCAACTTAAGGACTTGTGTTTCTTCTTCATAGTGTCCATCATGGGTGCACATATACCATTGAAATTTCTGATAAACTCTCTATAAAAACTCGCTAACCCATGAAAACTTCTTACCTCAAATATGTTGCTTGGCGATGGCCATTCTTTGATTGCTCTCACCTTTTCTGGATCCATCTTCAATTCATTTGAAGAGATCACAAAACCCAAATATATGAGTTATGTCTTCATAAAAGAGCTTTTCTTCAGATTTATCAACAATTTCTCTTGCTGCAACTTTTCCATCACTGATGTCAAATGTCTTAAGTGTTCTTTCTCTGTCTTACTAAAGATTAGTATGTCATCTAGATATACTATGACAAATTTTCCTATGAAGTCTTTCAATACTTCATTCATTAATCTCATAAATGTGCTTGGTGCATTTGTCAACCCAAATGACATGACCAACCATTCAAATAATCCTTCATTTGTCTTGAACGTTTTTTTCCACTCATCTCCATATCTCATTCTTATTTGATGATATCCACTCTTCAAGTCTATCTTGGAAAAATAACTTGCTCCACTCAAACAATCCATAAAATCATCCATCCTTGGTAAAGGGAATCTATACCTAATTGTTATCTTGTTGATGGCTCTGGAATCTGTACACATTCTCCATCCTCCATCCTTCTTTGGACTTAACACAATTGGTACTATGCATGGGATTAGGCTTTCCCTGACTAAACCTTTATCCAACAACTCTTGGAATTGATTTTTGACTTCCTCATTCTCTCTAGGTGTCAACCTATAAGATACTTTGTTTGGTAAACTATCTCCTAGAATAAGGTCAATATGATGGCTTATACTCCTAATGGGTGGCAATGAGTGTGGTAACTCATCCACTATTATGTCAGCAAAGTTTTCTAATAGTTCCTGGATTTCTTCAGGTAAATCTTCCACATAAGTATTTGTAAGGATAACTCTAGGCTTCCTCACTACAACAAACTGTATTTATTTTTCCTTCTTTACTTCATTCAAGAGTTCCTTCCCACTCATGAGAATTATACTTGAACTAGCTTCCCTCTTTTTCTCTTTGTCTTCTATTGGTAACAACATATGTGTCCTATCATTCTTCTCTAGGGTATAATTATTCTTTCTTCCATAATGAACAAATTTCCTGTCAAACTTCCATGGTCTCCCCAATAAAATATGACATACATCCATCAGAATTACATCACATAATATTTCATCCCTATAACCTCCTATTTTGAATTCAACTTGGCATTGTTGACTTACCATTATTTGATGTCCTTTCTGCAACCATGATACCTTGTATGGGTTTGGATGTACAATTGTCTTTAACTCCAGCTTCTCCACCATCTCTGTGGATACTAGATTGTCAGTGCTCCCACTATCTATGATCACCTTGAAAACTTTGTCTTTCGTCTTACAAGCAGTCCTGAACAGACTTGTTCACTGAAATGGTTCTTCTGCCTCCTTCTCTGGTTTAAGAAGAATTTTCCTCACCATGAGGTTCTTTCCTCCTTTTTCTTCTTCTCCTTCCACATGTTTCTATTCTTTAACAATGTGTGCTTCACCTTCTCCTTCTTTCTTTCTCTCGGGACATTCCCAAGACTTGTGCCCTGGTTTTCCATAGGTATAACATCTAACTTCACCTCCCGTGTATCTTCCTCTTCCTTTGGAAAAATAGCTTCTTCTGCCATGTTGTCCTTCCTTATAACTTCCACCTTTCTCTGGGCGACTATGTTGTTTTCCATCTTCATGCTTCATCTTATGGAACTTCTCTCCGCTGGTTCCCTTACCTCTGCTTGGATTTCCTCCTCTGTTTCATTGGCTTTGTTTCCTGGCCAATTTTTCTTCAACTTTCAAGGCTGCTTGATAAGCATCCTCAACTTTACTAACAGACATCATGTTGATATCCTCTTGTATTTCATATCTCAATCCATTGATATACTTGGCTATTTTTTCATCTTCATTCATTTTCTGTCAATCCCTGATGTTCAATCTATAAAATTTCTCAGTGTACTCCTTCACTGATAATCTTTTCCGTCTCAGGTTTTGCAATCTTCTGAACATATTGATTTGGTAATCCTTTGGGATAAATTTAGCTTTCAGCTTGGCTACCATCCTATCCCAGTTTTTAATTTTCTGCTTACCTTTTCTCCTATGTTCGGCTTGCAGTTCATCCCACCATAGCGCTGCATGACCCTTCAGTCTTGTCACTGCATGCTTCACCATCTTGTCTTCTTCAACATCTTCGTAATCAAAGTGTTTGTCCATAGCACGTACCCAATCTAACTATTCTTCAACTTCTAAATTGCCTTCATACATTGGTACCTCTATTCTTGCTCTAGCTCCTATTCTTGAAACAACTTTCAATAAGCGATCTTGTGCAGCGTATTCTGCTACATTTTCTTCGACCTCTATCTCTTCTCTCTCATCTTCACTGATATCTCCAGTGTCTAGTGCTCTTCTATGTTTTTTTTCCATGGCGTCCAACCTCATTCGAAGTCGCCTCATTTCTTCTTCCATTTCTGCATTCTCTGTACACCTTCTAGGTGGCATGATTTCACTGCGTCACCTTCTGGCGCCTATGAACAAAAATCAAATTCTTGATACCACAAATGATATCAATTTTTCTCCTTTCTCCTTTGTCTGCTATCTGCAAAAAAACTCAATATCAACTCTGATACCACCTTATGCAACCCCCCTACTCCCCCGTAGGGCTACACAATCTCCCGGTCAAGGATCTTCGATTCTTAAGTCAAATGACCCTTTGAAACCTTAATGGTATTCTTCTGTATCTAAACATAGGCCCTTTCATCTCTCTGGTGCAGGTCTGATGGCACCCGCAACCTTCCCTCTCTCTCTCTTGTGAAATCTCAGAGTACTGGGCATTAGCTCCTTTTCTGATAAGCCCCCTCTTGATGTGACCTTGGGCGATAACCTCTCGTGACCACGCGATTGTGGATGCACCCAAAGGCGGTTTGAATCAAACTACTTTTCGACCCGCAATTCTCTTTGAGCCTCCACGTGTCCTCTTGCAAAAACCATGGTCTGGATTGCGGCCCGCCCTCAATGTTTTAAAGTCTGCGCAACTCCTGTCCTCACAATGCTATAAGACCGTCGATCTCTCGATCTTGACGATACTGTCTAAACTGACGGTTCAGATCGACCCTTTCCCAATCCACGGATCATATCTTCCCCTCCTAAATCAATGGATTTGATCTCCTTCATGATTCTGAACTTCAAACTTTTCAAGTCTCAAACATTCCTTTCTTTCGTATGTCAATCTCCCAGATTTGACGATCTGTGGACACTTGTCCTTCTTAATCAATGACCCTACCTTTATTTCGGGTTTTTGAACTTTCAACTTAGATAAACGGTCTTGTTACCCTCTTCTCGATCAACAGTCGAGATCTCCTTCGGGTCTTCGGACTTTTGAGATCTCAAATCTCAAACTTCACCCTTTTTCCCAATGGCTTTTATCCAAAGGCTATAATCCACTGACGCGTGTCCACTTGATCTGACGATTGAGGATTACTTTAGGTCTTTACCCGGAGTGCATGGATCTACACCACGTCTCTTTTGAATCCAATTACTCAAATTCACTTTGGGTCTTCGGGATTCGGCAGTCTCAGTTCTCAACTGAAACGCCACTACAATTTACTCGGAGCTCACGATTTGTTGACAATTGTCCCCTTGTAGATCGACGTCTCTCGGCTCTTCAGCTATTCGAGCTTCGTGTGTTCAAATCTCAACTGAAAACACTTGAATAGGTTTCCTGAAGCTACTGATCTACTGACACGTATCCTCTGGTGATCAACGGTCATGATCCTACTTTGGGTGTTTCACCTCCTCTTCGTCCACAAACTTTCGGTGCTGTGGATCTCTCGCCACCTGTCTTCCTCAATGATGGACGGTCCCAAACTACTTCGGGACTTCAGAACTTTGATAAGTTCTTTCTCCTACAGGTGCAAAGTGCTAAGGCTCTTGCACCTTGCTCTAATCAGACGAATGTTGATCCTTTGCACTGCGATCCAACGACCATTGTCGCTCCTCCTCCCGAGCTTCTGATTTCTTCCAACTTAGAATATTTATCAGTCTTCAAAGTTTTCGACCTTTGATCCTCCTACAAGTCCAACTTTTGGATCTCGTCAACACTTATGAAAAGTGTTATCCCTTATAAGCTTGATCCTTGAAGGATTTCGACTTCCCACACACTCCTTGCGTTCGGGGATTTCAATAACTCAGTTCGAAGGATTTCTTGAAAACAAATTCTTCTCACCCTCCTGGCATTCCTCTGTTCTGGTTCTTCAACACTTGGTCACTTCTTGATGCTATGCATTCCTTGCACCTGGTCTATGTTTCCTTTGTTATCTCTTAACTCCTCTGAGTCAATCTGAGACTCAATCGACACACTCCTTGCGTTCGAGATGCACACCTTGCATACGAGTTTCAGAAGAGAAACAATTGAAACTTATCCAGTTTCATCACGAACTCATACGATCAACTTCTCTAACAATCATACATGAACGAAATGAAATAAATGACATACATAGAATGCAACATTCATTCAATCACACATTAAAATGAACACATCCCAAGATTTGAGACAATTCTATCTGTTCTATTCATTCATGAAACAAATTACACTATATTGCATTTCTTCCCTGCGTCTTTATTCTACTCTATTCTGCTCTACTGATCATTATCTCATAATCATCCTCCTTTTACAATGCAACAACAAACTATCTAAGGATTGGCTCTACGAGCTCTCTCATCCTGTCTGCAACCTATCCTATCAAACTCTTAGCCGTTACCTACTTTGTCCTATTACAATAACTAGCAGTTATTGCCAGATAAAAGTCAACACTCCATATCTGCAACCCCTTACAGTCCTATACGACTTTACAAACACGACATATTTAAAAATGTTGTTTCCAAAATATCTGAACAACTCGATTTAATTCTAAATTAATTAATGTTGATTTGAAACTCTGTCATGCTGAGATGTCATATCTTTGCCTCCACGCTTGCGTATTTGACTTTGAAGGCGATGCTCCTGCATCACAGCTTCAAATGCATGCCCTAGTCTTAATTTTGAGCCAAATTTTGTGGTTCAACTTGCATAAGTTGTATTTTGTGATTTTACACTTGCCTATAAACTTATATTGACATTTTCAAACATAAACCTACCCGACGTTCATAAAGGATAAGAATTGCATTGTAAAACCGAAGGGCCAAATTTTTAAACTTGACTATATTAAATTGCACGCCCAAAGTTGGATATGGCTCCATAATTTTGGATTTAAG
>JASDQU010366929.1:0-11538 GCA_032191745.1 Picea mariana
ATGTATTCTCCACCATTATCGCTCCTCAGAGCCTTCACTTGCTTCCCCGACTCTTTCTTCACCAATGCTTTAAACTCATAGAACTTTGAGAATGTTTGATCCTTCTTCTGCATGAATAAGATCCAACATTTACGAGAAAAGTCATTAAAAAAAAACATAATACATATGTTTTGTTGTTGAAGCAACCGATAATGGTCCACACACGTCTGTGTGAATTCTCTCCAGGATCACTGAAGCACGGTTCTCCTTTTCATGAAAGGTGTAATTTACATATTTCCCCATGGTGCAACCCTTGCACTGATCTAACTAAGAAAGTGTTCCCATTGGAAGTCCAGTAGATATTTGCTGCATGATTTTCAAGGCTCCATGATGAAGATGGCCCAATCACTTGTGACATAATTCGCCCTCATCCCGGCTCACAAATTTTTATACCTTTCCCATCATGGAAGCGCAGCCATCTACCTCCAGCTTGTAGATATTCTTAACTCGAATCCCTATCCTTATGACTTGACCCGTTGTTTTGTGTCACAGAAAATATTTTCCATCGTTGAAAACAACGTCATAGCCGCTGTCCTCCAACATTGCAATTGAGACCAAGTTTTTCTTCAAACCTAGAACATGCATAAAAATTTTCAATTGAAATGGTTTACTTGAATCCCTCTGAAAGGTAATGGTACCAATACCAATTGCACTATATCTTCCATCATCGCCCATCCTTATATGCATTTTGAGATCTCTCTCCTCCAAGTCACTGAAAAACTCCTTATCTCCCAGCATGTGGAAGGAAGCGCCACTATCCAAATACCACACTGACCCCAATGCACTTGAATCCATGCATACGATCAAGGAGAAGTCAATTTCAAATTGCGAGGAAAGTGCCTCACCAGTTGCAGCTCCAACAACCTTCTTGTTCTTCTTCTTCTGTGGACGGTTAGTAGCAATATTCCCATGTTTGTGACAGTGAAAACACTTCACTTTGGAAAAATCCAGCTTCTTGCCTTTAGACTCAGATTTTGAATGGAATTTCTTCCCCTTCCCTTTACTTTCCTTGGAATCCAAAGAAAAATCCTCTTCATCATCATTCTTTGATGAAGAGTCATCTCTGGTGTTCCGCCTAAACTCCTCCTGCACTAAATCCGACCATAGTCGTTCCCAATCTGGCAATTTTTCCCTTCCATTGACAGAGTCTTGATAACTGTGCCAACTCTTGGGAAGTCCTAGGAGAGCCAAGCTCACCAAATCATCATCAACGATTATTATTCCCACACTCCCCAGCTCATCCCGACATTGGAAAAACTTCGTGAGATATATTGGAATGGAGTCACCCTTCTCCATCTTGATCTTCCTGAGTTTATATTTGAGTGCCAATTTCCTATGGTCGTTGTTGTTTTGGAATAGATCCATCAAAACCTTCCACATTGCATGTTGTGTGGATTTCCCATGGAGGCTTGAGACAATGTGGTCTCGTACTCCCTCCAACAGAATCCTCCTCGCCTTTGCCACTTTCTTTTTCCATGCATCAATATTTGCAGTGTCTACAGCATATGTCTTAGGAACATCTTTGTCAATGAATTCCTTCAAGCCATTGTCTTCGAGTACTGTCTCCATCCTATCCTTCCAAGAAATGTAGTTCGAGCTTCCCTCAAGTTCATACTCTAACCTCAATCCATTGAAAGCCATTTCAATCTTGAATCACCTATAGCACCAAGAAAGTCTTTCTGCAAATTTGAATTCTATCCAATCACAAACTCAGCTTCTGTAATCTTATGCGCTATGATACCATGTAGAAATTTTAATACAAATTATGTATTTTCTGGATTCTCCTTATCTAAAAATTATATGCCACTGTTAAATAAAGAATCGCTTCTACAAATATTCTTGCAGAATTTAAAACACAATCGCCAATTGCAATATCAAGAAGAAAGATCAATCACACATAACAGATATGTTTTACCAGGAAATCATAAAGCTAAAAACCCCACTATCATATATTATGTATATATCATGGATCATGAAAAAATCTCATACAAAAATCTAATCCAAGATCTCTTAGTACAATATACAATCGTCTCACACTGTCATACAAAAATTGGAAAATTCATGTGCCAATTTACTGCTTCCAGACAACCTACCTCCTCTGCCCAATCCCCGCTAATGGAAAACCCTGCAATGAATGAATTCCTCTTTCCTAGGCCACGCATTCCTCATGGGCACATCCAATTTGTGTGTGGTTGCATGAGTGCACCCACTAAAGTCAAAACTGATAGTCAAACTGCCCCTTTCACCTGTTATCTCAACTGGGTCTCCACTGGATCTGACATGCATGTAGTTAATAGTGGTAAATCTTTAGTTGCATGTGAGATCATTGATTCATGTGGATTAATTAATAATTAATTCACTGATATCTCACTAGTGTAAGTTCAGTTACAACTAGTACAACTAAGCTTAACTCACTTAACTGAGTTAAACTACTTCACAACTCACATAACTACACATCCAACTCTGTTAGAACTTCAAATCACTCGGTTACAACTAATTCGACTTGCATGTCCCACCAGTCAACCTTTGAACTCGAATTTCCTATAACTAACTGATTTGCCACTTCAGTTAACTATTTCCAAGTGCTCATTGAGAATAGACTAATATTTATTGTCCAACTATTATTAAGGGATAATAATAGTCGACATACATCTATAAATAGAATTCGCTCACCATCTATAAATAGACATCATCTATAAATAGAATTTGCTCATTATCTAAAAATAGACTTCCACCTAAAAATAGCCTGAGGCTCCATCCTAGTGTAGGTGAATAATTTTCACTAGGATATTCTTGTTAAATCTCAACAATGACGACTTGTATACCAAATGGACCACACTACAGCAAGAAAGAGACCAAGCAGTGCCATAGTTCACAAATATCTTTCATACCTTGCGCACCAAGCTAGGTATCAAAGATTCAGAGTGACATATGGTGCTCAAGTATCGCGGTGCTATGCATAGATACATCTATAATGAAATGGAATTTCTAGACATCTTGTCCTTGGTCACGGCCTACTGATATGCTATCAAAATTGAGCAGAAGCTCAAACAAAAGATGCGACAATTTGGTCCTGGGAACCCCACACAACAAAATCCACAAGGGTGGCCCCAACACATAGAACAAAGGATAGAGCAAATATGGACAGTATCAGGACAACCAGTCCAAGCCACAAGAAAATAAGGACACCAGAAAGATAAATAAAGATATCGGGAAGAGGTGTGACTTCCATAAGATCCCTTGGCATAACACTGTTGACTGTTTCTCAAAGAATTTGTTGGTGGCCGAAGTGAAAGCCTCAGAATCAGATGTGGGTTCTGACTCTGAGTCAAAACCAGAAAGGGGAAGACGGATCATTGATGCAGAAATGAGTTCCACCATTGCTACCACCAAGATCCATCTCGGTGAACCAAACGAGTCATAAGAAGGAGAGTGCCTCTTCCATTCATAGATGTGGGTAAAAGGCACCCCACTACACTTCATCATTGATAGTGATAGCCAGAAGAACCTCATATTAGTAGAGATCGTCAAGTGGCTATCCCTGCTGAAAATGTCGCACCCACAACCCTACACTATTGGATGGATCCTCCAAGGAAGTGATCTCTGTGTCAGCCAACAGTGCCAACTGTCACATGGAATCAAGCCCTTCAAAGATAAGGTATTGTGTGATGTTTCTCCTCTTGAAGTTTGTAATGTTCTTTTGGGCCAACCTTATTTATGGAAATGTCATGATGTATACAGAATACCCGAGGTAGTCCCTCCTAGTGTTATTTCCTTGATCTCTACCAAGCAATGTAGGAAGGTCATCTCTCAGACTAGGAAATTTATCTTCTTCATGTTTCGCTCTCAGAGTGAGAAAAAGATCACAACCACATCTAGGGCCTCCATGTCCGATCTCTCCACACAACAGAAGCAAGTGGATAAGGTCATGGAAGAATACTCATATATCTTCTCCTCTCCTACCGAGATACCTCTGCACTGCCAGGTCAAGAATCCCATCGATATGACCCCAGGCACATCGCTACCCAATGGGCCAGTCTACCATCACTCTATGTTAGAAAACGAGGAGATCAATAGGCAGATCCAAGAATCTATCCACAAGGGGCACATTTTCACCATCTCATCTCCTTGTGGGAGCCCAATCGTGTTGGTGTAGAAGAAATATGGGATCTGGCGACTCTGCATTGATTATCGGGCCATGAATACAATCACAGTCTGAAACCAATACCTGATTGCCCAAATTGACAACCTCCTGGATCAGCTCATGGGGGACAAATACTTCAGTAAGATTGATTTGAAGTCTGGCTACCACCAAGTCCCAATAGAATAGACAGATGTATGGAAGACTGCCTTCAAGTCAAAAGAAGGTCTTTTTGAATGGTTGGTCATGCCCTTTGGTTTGAAAAATGCTCCCACAAATTTTATGAGGATGATGGATGATATCCTATGACCTTTCACCAATACATTTGTAGTGGTGTATCTGGATCACATACCCATCTACAACAAGACTTGTGCGCAACACTTGTAGCATATTCAACAGGTTCTGCACACCCTACGTTAGCACAAAATATATCCAAACTTGGAAAAATTCTCCTTCGGCATACACAGGTTCCATTACTTAGGCTACATCATTGATCATCATGGTGTGCATGTGGATCTAGCCAAGATCTAGGTCATCCATGACTTCCCAGCCCCAAGCACATTTGCTAAACTTTGGAGCTTCTTGGGTCTTGCCAATTTCTATCGCCGGTTCATGTTGGGATTCTCTCATATCGCGTGGGCCCTCATCCAAGTAAACATGGGTGGTGGTAAGGAAAAATTTGTGTGGGGCCTATCCCAACAACAAGACTTCGATGAATTAAATAAGTGTTTGTTCTCATCCCCATTAATTTCAATACTGGACCTTAAACATCCCTTTGAGATCGAGACATATGCTTCAGACTATGGTGTGGGTATTGTTCTAACTCAACATGTCCACCCCATGGCATATCATAGTGAGACACTATCAGATGTTGTCTGTAAGTACCCTACTTACGACAAATAAATGTACTTCATTGTGAAATCCTGTCACGAGTGGAGAAATTACATTCTTTGGAAGGAGACAATCATCCACACTGATCACAAGCCACTACAGTTCATGCAGACCCAAGGAAAATTGCAGAATGAAAACCATCAGAAGTCGCCAACATACTTACAAAATTTCCACCTCAACATAAAGTATAAAACAAGAAGTACCAACCGAGTTGTTGACTTCCTTAGCTGACCTCCAGTCCCGGCACTCACCATGGTGCTAGGATCTTGCAGCCATGAGACCTTCAAATGGCCCAACCTTTACGAGACAGACCCTGACTTCTCCACCACCTACCAAATGTTGGGCACCAACTTCGTAGTCGCTAATTTCCATCTTCAGAATGGATTCTTGTGCCATCTAGGCCATCTCTGTGTTCCATCAAGCGAGCACACAAAGATGATTTGGGAAGTTCACTACAGTCGGGTGGCAAGACACTTTGGCATCAAAAAGACAGTGGAAGTGTTGCAGAAACATTTCTACTAGCTGAAACTTGGACAAGATGTCGACAAGTATATCAGGTTCTGCACTGCCTACTCTATTTCAAAACCGACCACTAAGAAACAGGGCCTGTGCACCCCTCTGCCTACTCCTAACAGGTTGTAGGAATCCATATCAATGGACTACATGTCGGGCCTTCCATCCACCAAGAGGGTAATTCACTGTGTTTTTGTGGTTGTTGATCTCTTTTCCAAGATGGTGATTCTAGCCACCTACAAGAAGAACATCACAGCAGAAGCCACTACCAATCTATTCTTTGAATGAGTATGGGTACATTTTGAGATCCCACAAACCATTATCTCATACCATGACAGTCGTTACCTCAGCTCATTTTGGTCAAGCCTTTGGCCACTGCTAGATACCAATCTCACCAAATCCACTGCCTTTCACCCCCAGACAAATGGCCACACTGAGGTCGTCAATCGGATGGTCATACATATCCTGTGCATGTACAATTCAAAACACCCCCACACATGGGATGAGATTCTTCCCTATGTCCAACATAGCTACAATCGAGCCTTGCATAGCTCAACTGGCCACAACCCTTTTTCAGGTGGGGTTGGGATTCCAACCATTGGGACCCATGGATGTTGCACTACCCCTGGCGAACACCTCGGCCGACTTGTCCCTTGCTCCACTAGAAGCTGAAAAAGCCACCTGGTTCATTGAGTGGATACAACACATCCACCAATAGGTTCAGGATATTCTACAGAAGTCTAATTCCAAGTACAAGAAGCGCCATGATCAACATCGGGTGCCACATACGTTTCAGGTGGGCGACAAAGTTTGGTTGCATTTGCAGAAAGAACGCCTTACAGGGCCCCATTGGAAGCTTCTACCACTTTGTTATGGGTCGTACACCATCACCAAGGCTATGGGTGACAATGATTTTGAGCTCAACATTCCCCCCTTCCTTGGTCTACATCCAGTCTTCAACGTGGCTCTCCTTCGGACATATTTCCCACCATTATTGGAAATCTTAGAGATAACCGAGCAGTTGAAACCAATAGAGCTCAACCCTGACTGAATGAAAAATGCATCGAGTGATTATATTGTGAACACACAGATCAAGGGAACTCAACAACAAAGGATCCATATTTATCGAGTTGTCAAAGTAGGGCATCTCTTGCACCAAGGAAAGTAGCTCACCCGGGGCCAAATTCAGCAAAAATTTCCTCATCTGATGGGGGAAATCAACGCAATGGAGACCATTTCTTCCTAAGGAGGGAGGATTTATATAGGTGGATATCGGTGGCCACCCACCTATTCCACTGGCTCTAAAAATAGTTTTCTACCTTGGCAGTTTTTCAACAGTTTTTCGGGTTCCAAACTTCTGGGGCCATTTTGAGGCCCTAAATGATGTTTTTTGTGGATTTGGGGCCCAGGTGAATGTTAAAGGCAATGTCTTGGGCTAGTAAAAAATTGTTCTTCTCGGTTATACCTTTCCAACGGTCTATTGTGCACCTAAAACGAATATTGTATGCAAAAGTTACGACCCTGAAAAGTTGATGTACTAACTTACCCAAACGGGGCCCACATGACTTTTGGCGCTTCTTCTCCTGGGGGTTAGGTTTTTGGATGTCTAGGGTTTTTGACATTCTTGTTTATTGTAAAAAGGCCTTCAGAGCCTTATTTTAACCATCTTCTTTGAATGAGCGCAACTGTCACATATCTTCTCAGAGATAAGCCACCACCATTCCAACAAGCTTGTTTTCCGCTGCATTTTACATTTTCAGCTTATTTCCTTATTGAATAGAAAACTAGTTTTACTATATCTCTGTTATTACATGTTAAGTATATTTTAATAATTTGTATTTATTTTGTTCTTCTCATAAAATCAGGATCATCGTTGTCCCATAACCCAATCAGATACTTGAGTAAAATGACTTATTTTCTCATGTTTTGTAGCTTGAAGTACTTTAGCAAACCACAGTTTTGTAGATGTTCACTCGCTTAAGGGTCTTGTAAGGCAGCCATATCATCAAACTCATGTTCTCTTTCCTTCCATTCAATCATGTTGGCTAGTGTAAACCTGCAAATTCACAAAAGAATCACATTAGCCAAGTTTCAAGAAGAGGAATTTTTTTTTTCACATCCTAAAACCCCCCCAAAAAATAAAAAATTGCGCCCAACGCTCCCTGGAAAGAAAAAATAGATCGCTAGCACTCCCCTAGAGGACATACCAGTGTGCTGGAATCTTGAACAATGCCCCCTTCAATTATTTAAGGGAGCATCGATTTTGTTTGTCACTATAGGGATTTCCAAGGAGACCAAGCTCATGAAATAAATGATGAAATTAAACAAAAATACATGCAAATGAATGAGAATGGATAGAGTACCAACCTGATCCAGACAAAATCACAAATGGTCGCTTGTAGCTCCTACAGTCAACACCGAAAAAATCACTCCAAAGGGGGAAAAACTCAAAGAAAAAAGGAAAATGGTAAAACAAAAGTTGAAAATGACTTATTTTACCCTAATTGATTTTTAATATATCCAAATAAAGTCATTTACACCCCTTTTTTCGCATTTATAATATTTTATATTTTATTTTTTCTAAATTATTGTCGATTTTAAAGAAACTGCTGACATTGTTTTGCCCAGAACAACTTGATTATGCAAGAAATTACGGAGCATAGACTTTTTGATGACCTTGTTATGCTATTGAGCAAACTTCATCATACTTCAAGCTCATTAAAATATGAAGAGACATCTATTGGGAGTTAAATTTTCCCTTTTTCGGTCCCAGCAGACTAACTACGAAAAAGGAACACTTTAGTCAATCTTGGCTAGAAAAGTTTTCCGTTGTATCATTATAATTTTTTCGGACCTCGAAGACTAAAATCACGATAAAGGACAACCTCAGAGTCCTCTTTAAGTTATTTTCAAACTCCCTAAACATGAAAAACAACTGATTTTTCCTTCTCTAGACTCACAAAATTACACACTGAAGGGCCCATCTAGGGACGAACCCTTACTTTCTCCAGTTTGTTAAATAAAGGAAGAGGAACTTACCGAAGGTGAGTTATATCTAGCATGTGTTACCCTCCTAGAGCTCGTTAAACAAAAAAGAGGTACTCATCTATCTGGATGGGGGGGGAAATTGAAGGGAGTGGGTCAAGCTTCTTGAGATATTTTAAAGTAGCTCTTATGGTCACCCTTGAACATGACACTTTTTTTCACTTTACCATAAACTTGGATAATCCATTAAGCCTCTATACTAAACCAATTCTATGAGTCTTTCTACTTCTTTGGCTCATTCAAATGATTCCCCAACACTCGTTGCATTATGTTTTGGTTCACTCTAAGTCTATTCTGCCAAGTCCTATGTCATGCCTCAGTGTTCAAGGGAAGTATTCACCTCAAAAGTCAACCATACACAATGTTACCAGTTCCCATACCCGTGTCAGTCCATTTTCATCTACTATATCTTATCACTTTCCTATGACAAGTTTTGTGTCGATTGATGGGGGATACATCAATTCCCTCCTTCAATGAGTATTTTCTTGTCGACTTCAAAAAATTAACCAAGAAATAGACTTAGGAATACATCAGTACCTTGGGATCTGCATGCCTTAATGGAAGTCCTCCTCACATTCAGCAATGGGTATGCATCAATGACCCTTGACTGACTAATTCCAAGAATTTTCGACTTCAGCTCATTTTTCACATTCATTGGATTGTACTTTACTAGTACCTTGAGAATCATTGACATCAATGGTGATTTATCTTGCACTTGTTAACAATATACCTCAATGACCAGTAATCAAGTGGTTTTTGTTATGTTCAACATCAAATCATCTATTCACGTGGAAAGAATCATACTATTATAGGATCGAGACAAAGACCCTCGGTTGAGTATTCATTTGCATATATACTTTACCCAGGTTGCAATGACGATTATTCAAATGCTATACATGTTTTAACATAGATCGACTTTGTATTGGTATGTGGATATGTTCTTATCACAGCATACCTCCACTGTGTATTCTTTCATGGTTGCGATCAAGTCAGGTCATAGAGAGATGGATATACATTGTATCTTTGGTGGCCATCTCCTTAGTCAATATCATAATGGATCCGCAGTGTATTTATTGGCGACTGTGCTTTGAGTCATTTGTATTCTGAGCATAGGTATTCCTGCCTCGGGAATGGAACACATATTAACATTATTTGATGGTTGTCTGCAGTTTCTACTACTTTCTCCAACTCCATACCCTTGCTTCGAAGAATCTACAAAGTTTTTTGGGCATCAACATTCCTTTTTTTACTTCACACTTTAGGGGAAAATCTGTTACACATCAAAATTCCTCACTTCGACAGTGTCGCATTTTCAATGTCGCCAGTGTCATAAGTGTCGCACTTTTTATTGTAGGTGTCGTAAGATTCGCATTCTCTTTTCCTAAGTGTCGCATCTTGGAAGACACCATGAAAACACTTGCTACAAACCCTAAAACGTGTTAGAAGAAGAAGTCCCATAATCTGATAGTCAGAACAAGTGTTTTTACTATGGAATTACTCATCTTGGTGATTTTTTGGAATATCAATGCTCCCCTTCTCATACACAGGGGGCACTAGTGCTCCTTGTATATCTTAGGGGGAGAATTGCATCACTTTGTTGCCCATTTTAAGGGAGCACTGAGTTGGTTGAGGAAATCTTGGAGGAAATCTCACTTTCCTCTAAAGAAAACTATGGATGGATTGTGTAATAACCCAAGGTCGAGCCCTGATTGTAATTATGAATGTAATGATGTTTATAGGCTGGTGAGCCAAGTAATTATAAGTTGGTAGGCCTATGTATTTATTATGCCGGAGAGCCAAGAGGCTAAGGCTAGTGGGCCTGATTTTGTATATGTAATTATGCAGATTGTTAATAAAAAAATACATCGCTGCGTGTAGACTGACCACGAAGAAAAATTCATGGGGGACTAAACTCCACTAGGTTGGGTAAGGGAAGGAGGCTGGAAGGATGGAATGAGGGGATAAGCTTAATATCTTAAGTCCAATAGAACAATATATTATTAGTATTCTAAATGTTGTGAGTGGGATATGAATATATCATAAGTTCCTTTGGAAAAAGGGGTACAACTTCCAAATGGAGAGGAACACGCTTCATGAGATCCATCTGTCAGCTTAAGCACATGTAATATAAGTGAGAATTCATACTGTTTTGGGGGATTCTCTTGGCCATTTTTGCACCAACACACCCATCAAGTATGAGTATCCCTGGTACGCCTTGTTGAATTCCTGAACCACACCAAACCTCTACAACAAACCCGAATTTACACCCTTGCTACACCTGTACCCTACGGGTTGCCTATGTATTATTCCATCATTATTGTTCCCAAGTCCAGTTTCTATTGTTGCCATCACCATACCCGTATGTGGAGGAGCGGGAGTGAAGAAGCAGGTTTTCAGGCTCATGGATAGAAGAAGCAGGTTGCCAGGCCTATGAGAAACTCTCTCCAGGTGAGAGAGTGTGCTGAGGAAGTGAGTTCTCCTAGAGGGAGTCCAATAGCAGCCATATAACTCTGAGAATTACTGACCCGACCTATTTCTGAAGCCCAAGTAAAGGGAGGTGTAGCAGTCGATGGACTATTGGACAGTGAAGGTGTACACTCCTGGGGTGGGATAGACATGTGGGGAATGAGATTTTGTGAGATGTGGGTGTAAGTGGCTCCTTGGAGAAAATCCTTCCTATTGTACTGTGCAACTTCATGTTGTCCCTTCCTAGCCTAGGAATCCCTTACTAGGTGGAGTTTAGTCTCAACTCAGGGGTGACCCACTACTGAGAGATGAGCAATGTGGTATAAGGCTGGGAGGTTCGTGGAAGGTCTGCACGGAGTTGGTGTACTTCAATTAAAAGATAAGTACCAATTCTTTGTTCATTGTATGTTGTGTATTTGTACTATAATTGATGAGTAATTTCG
>JASDQU010366935.1:752-11538 GCA_032191745.1 Picea mariana
CGAATTTAATTTTTTAAGATTTTTCTTCAATGATTTTGTTTAATACAAATTGATTTTTATTTATTTTTTATTTTTTTAATTTCAATTCTTTTTATTTTCTTATGTTTTTTAGTTTTTAATTGATAAAAACAAAATGAATTATATATTTTTGGTAAATGTTTTAAAATAGTGTTATTTAACTACAATTATTTTCTATGTACTGAAGTAAAGGTAAAATAATGTGTTAAAAATGACATTTTCCAATATATTTAAAAAACATGGAACCATAATTTAATTAAAGACATATAATTAAATGAAAAATTTAATTAAAATAAATAAATGGTGTACAACATTTTTAACATTGGATTGAGCATGGAAATATGATAAAAAACACCACTATAAAAATAAAATAAAAATAAAAATAAAAATAAAAATAGAAAAGTTTTAAAATAGATGAAAAAACACTGTTGAGAAAAAAATAAAAAATAAACAATTTGAACAATTTCAAAATAAATGAAAAAACAAACATTTAAAAACAAGAAGGTGGAAACCTTATGCATCCAAAAATTTAAAATATTAAAAAACCACCTAAAAAGGGAGGGGGGTGCTACCGGTAGCACCATTTTTAAAAACGGGGTAAAAAACTTGACCCCCCCAAAAACGAAAACTCTGTAGAGTTTTCGTTAAGTTGGTAACTATGTTATAATTAAAATTTGAATCAAAGGTGAGTGACACCCTTGGAGCACATAGTGTGTCTTGAAGGACACACGGTGATATAAAAAAAATGAGTCAATGAATCTAGGTGGCCTAGAAAACTTGAGCGAATGTTAAACCTTAAAACCTTAAGCACCTGCCGAATTAATTAATTGATTGATTAATTAATTAAATAATGAATTTATTAAGCAAAATCCCTAAGGGTCTAGGCGTTTGTAAATAAAGATTTAACTAAATCTAAGTCTAAGTGAGTGAGAAGACTAAAAACTAAAATTTTAAATTAATTGATGAGGGGATGAATTAAATCAAATTAAGAATCAATGAAAATAAAAATAAACCCTAAGGAGTGATTAATATACTCGTGCAAGTAAATACTAAATTAGAATTTAATTAAGAATAGAATAAAGCATAAATATGTGTAAGCATAGAAAGGTATCTAGTCTAGTCTAACTAAGAAACTTTCTTAATTTAAACACAACTCAGTTTTGGAAAGACGTCAGTCATTAAAAGGGAAATAAAATGAATAAAGAGACAACCAGGAGTGATTTTAAGAGCACTTTAAGGATAGGTGAGAGAAATTGACTTTTAATTAAATTAAATGGTGGATTTGTTGGTGCAACTAAGGGAAAATGTGACAAGTGTGGGGGGAATAATTCCTAATAAATTTTAATAAAATGAATTAAATGTGCAAATGACAAGTGGTCACTAAGGAAATTATATAAAACAAATGACAGAGAGAAGGAATGGATCACACGGGTTATTGGTAAAGTTATTTTGTCATAATTTCTTTCACTGGTTTTACTTGTGAGAGTTTGGATACCCAACTTGAGAGAGAGTGGTAGCTTGCGAGGCAAGCTGGGAGATAGATTATTTTCTGGTTTTGTGTGCGAGGCCCCTTTGCGGCTCGTGGGGATAAGAAAGAAGAATACCCGTAGCGTTGGGTGGGAGGTACCGGTGAGGTCTAAACAATTAGCAAGCGGGAGCAAGGAGAAATGCCAATTTCCGAATAACATCATCAAGTCCATCTCCACCGGTTACGGTAACCTTAATTGAGTTTGTCGTGTATTAAGTTTTTATGGTGTATATAGTATTGCGATTGTTGTATGTTTAATGGATTCTGACATTGATTTGACAATTTCTTGATGTATTTGAGCGAATAACAAATTTCTGGAATGAATTGCTCTTTTATTCCAAACTTAGTCTTGGAACTTCGTGTTCGCCCTTTACCTTGTAAATCCGTTCTCCTTATATTTTTCTTGTTCGCTGCTACTTGGAAATTTTATTTTGGAGTTGTTATAACCTATTAAAACGCTACCTTGATATTTATTTAGTGGCGAATCCTTTAGTCACTGCCTAATATTCAATCTATTATTATTCCAACTATTTTCTTCTATTCGAATATTATTATGGGGTTTATATAAATCTTTAAGACGATACCCTTGATAATCATTCTCAGAGGCTAATCATTCCCAGAACTTAGGGTTCTTTATTTGGGAGGCGTAGACTCTTTGATACACCCGATGGAGAAACCGTGAGGACCTTCGCTCACACAGTTTTCACACTGTCACTCGTTGCAAGACCCCTTGCATGCAGTGATCTCGCTTGGGGGCACTTCGTGGTTAAGAAACCCTTAAACATTATTCCTTCTTAGCGCCATATTAAGCTACGAATCTCGGTATCCTTGATCACCAGATTACTCGCTGTCAAACACGTGATCTATCTACTGTTCTGCGAAGAGGCCTTGTGTGATGTGTGTTAGCGAGTATCCAACCTCTTCCCTTGATGCGCTATGCGTTCAGTTAGTGCCAGCCTTGCACTCTCTTTCCTCCATATTTTTTTGTGCAGAAAAACCTCTAACCCTGAGTGAATATATAATTGTTGAAGAACAACTGGCTTTCTCCCTTCCCTTGTAACTTTCGTAATGATTGAGTTACTTTTGGGACAAAATCTCTGTTTATGACAGTGGCATGCGACTGGATCTAAGGAAAAACTCTAAATATTACTCCCCAAAACTCTTTTGACAATTTTTATTCTCATCTTATACCTACGTAAAATCAAACTTGATCTTGTTTTTCCTTAAAGTTAACAAGATACATGTTATTTTTATTCTTACAAAGGTTTAAATCATGAGTAAATATGATGAGGAATTCATAATTTAATAACCATAGTTGAAGTGAAGAAGAGACATCAATATTGGAATACATTTCATTTTATTCTTGTATAAGCTTAAATTATGTGTAATTATGATGAAGAAGTATAAATTCAATAATAATATTGATAGTAGATCATGCAAGTTATAGAGCTTTTTAATTATATGAGTATGCAATGTTTAAGTTGTTAGACAATTGGCTTAGGTTGATGGACAATTGGTATGGATTGTTGGTTTTCATTGATTTCAACCATTGAAGAGTGATTGGTGTCAACCCTTAGTGATTGTTTTCAATCCTTGGAGAAAGTCCGGTAGCACAAAGGTGGGTAATGGACCCAAGTTTGTTTGATGTATAATGGTATGATTTTTAATATATTTGAAAGTAAGACTATTCTAAATGGGTATTACATGTCATTCCATTTTCGGTGGTATGTGAAACATCACATAAATCCTCACGGTTAGAGAGTTATGGCCATGTGAAGTTGGAGAACCCAGGTTTGGGTAATGGACCCAAGTTTGTTTGATGTATAATGGTATGAGTTTTGATATATTTGCAGGTAATACTATTCTATATGGATAGTACATGTCATGCCATTTCTGGTGGTATGTGGAACGTCACATAACTCCTCACGGTTTGAGAGTTATGGTCTTATGAAGTTGGAGGATCCTCATATGTTGGCTTGAAGCCCCAAAAGGTCAAAGAAGTCAAAGTGCTTGCAAAGAAGGATTATTTAAATAATAAAGTGAAGTGACAAATTAAAAAATGATTATTTAAATAATAAAGTGAAGTGACAAAGTCAAAGAGGATTATTTAAATAATAAAGTGAAGTGACAAAGTCAAGGAGGATTATTTAAATAATAAAGTAAATGGAAAACTTTCTAATTATGGAAAGTGGTTATAAGAAGGTTAACCCTAAAATGAGAAAAATGGGTTAAGTAGTCAAGTGGCTATTGGATACATGGACAAGTGACAATTTGGGCAAAGTTGGACATAGGTGACTATGTGGACAAAGTGGCAATGTGGACAAAGTGGCCTAGAAGATGCTTCTAAGAAAGCTACTTGGAGAATATAAATAAGAGGCAAGACTCTCTCACTTTAATTACACTTGAGAATATTGAATATCTACAGGTGAATGAGGTAACCAAAGGATATGTAAGCCGAATTTTAGAGGGAAGGTGAAGTAAAGAAGGCCGAAATTCAAGGGAGGATACATTCTTTTAATGATGCTTTCTAAGGTATGTTATTTACAGGTCATCTCACCATTTTCGCAATAAATTTTTTTCTAGAATGATTTAGACCGTGAAATTGGGATTCCTTTGAGAAAACATATCCAAGTAGTTGTGGTACAAATTTCATGTTGCGGGTCATTGTATTTTTTGAGTTACACTCCATGGAAAATATGGTTTGTGGCTAGTCCTGAAACTAGTCTAAAACACGTGTTTTGGGTAAAAACGTCATAACTTCTTCATAACAGATCTAAATTTAGTAAGACCAAATGTGTCGGTTAGAGTACAGTCTGTAGTATTCTGTGTAAATTTTTTATATCCATACAACAAATATTCTGTGCGATGAATGCTCTACAAGTTTTCTCTCTAGAATAAGCCATAATTCAACAAGGTGTGCCATTTTTTCTATAACTCCTTTTCTGAGAGGTTCCAAGTAGTGACACCTAGAGAAATTTCATAAAACACACTGAAGAACATTGTGTACTATTTTCAGATATTTATTCATTACAAGTACATAGTTATAATTATTTCAAGGTAGGGTTGTTGACTAATCCAAAACTAGTTACGTGAGACTAAATTAAAGTTTGATGAAAATGATAGTCTCTTGTTGTTAAAGTTAACGAAGGTTTGCAGGTATGTGATCATATACACCATGTCTATTATAGAGTCACAAATCAGATTTGGATGATGAAATTGATGAGGAATTTTGGTTGAGGTACATGTTGGGTAAATGGTTGAGACAAGTAGTTGATGAGTTGGCACATACATGAGGTGTATAGTTGATGATGTTGGTACATCTTCATGAGTCATAGTTGATGAGTAGTTGATACATGATTGATAAATACTTGGTACATGGTTGGAGGCACTTGTTAGTAGTATTGTTGACACATGCTTTATGGATGATGTAGCATACTTGTATTGGTATATTATTAGAAGCACAAATTGATCTTGGTGATGATTATGAGTTGTTGTGTTATGATTGGTTGATGCACATATTTGAGAGTTGTCTTGGTGAGTATATTTGATTTGGTTGATAATATTGATGAGACATGTTATTGTGATAGGTTGCTTGAATAGGTTGTTGTGATAGGTTATTCGTACAGGTTTGGTGCATGGTTGATGCACTTATTCATGGTTCAGGTTGAGGTATAGGTTGGTGCATGGTTGATTCACTTATTTATGGTACAGGTTGATTACAAGTTGTTTGGTACAGGTTGGCGCATGGTTGATGCACTTGTTCATGGTATAGCTTGAGGTACAGGTTGATGCATGGTTCAGGTTATTGGTACACGTTGTATGGTGCAGGTTGATTGGTACAGGTTTACATCAGTATATCTCATAGTGATAGTGTGAAAGTGGTTCCATCATTCTACTTATATGTCAGGGTGGTTGGACGGGGCAATGATAGGTGGTTGTAGCCACCTTCCGGTTGTAGCCAGAGAACATAGGGGGTTGTATCCTCCTTCTGGTTGTAGTCAGAGAATTGGGGAGTTGGATCTTCCCTTGGGTTGTAGCCTGAGAAACTAGGGGGTTGGATCCTCCTTCTAGTTGCAGTTGGAAAGCAAAGGAAGTCAATGATTCCATGTAAAACATTGGTGTACTGTGTATGTGATTGCTCATTTGTTCATTGTTTATTTACTTTGCAACTATTAGATAATAATGCTACATTGATATAACACTTGCATTTTATGGTGAAAAATGATTACATTGCTATATTAGTGATTCACCCCCCGTCTCAGTAATCCAACAATTGGTATCATAGTAGGTTTCTTCAAGAAACAGTTTAACCACTGGAAGGAGATCATGGATTATTCTGAGAATTGAGTACCAATGTTTAATGGGATAAGTTACATGACATATATTCTTCACCCATCGCAGATTCAGAAAATGCTAAAGAAGATGCATATACAGAACAAGAAGAAAGATGCTCATCATGTCAGACAGATTCAGAAGAGGAAGAGTATGAAGAAGCAAAAGTTGATTACATAGAAAAATTGATCAATGAAATTGAATATCTAAAGAAATAAAGAGAAGAAAACAAGTCATCCAAGAAAGAATTGATGAAGTAAAAGGAAAGTGTTCAAGGCTCCGAAAAATATCAGCAGGTCGTCAAGAATTTAAGAGCTCAACTAGAAGAGGCCAGAAGAATTGAAGAAACTCTAGAATATCAAAAGAAATGTTTAGGAGCCAACATAGCAACACAAAAGGAAGAAGCAGAAAAGAGAGAAAAGACATTGATGGATCATCTCAAAGAAAGAACAAATGACTTAAAACAACTTGAGGAAGATTTTGGTCAAGAAGAGAGAAGACTGGAAGAAGAAATAATTACATTGAAAATCAAACTTGAAGAAGAAAAGAGAACAGAAGAGGTCATGAAGTCTCAGATAATGAAGAAAGAAGAAGAGGTTGAGAATCTTGAAGAAGAAGTTGTCACAATAAGAGTCAAAATCGTCAAGCTCAACAAGAACGTTGAAGAGAAAAAAACATCCACATCAGTTGTAGAGAATGAAGAGAAGCACTCTACGTTGCTAGAAAAGAAGAATGAAGAAAGTAGAAAGAGTTATGCATAAGTACTCAAAGGAATAAATAATGGTCAACCAGAATCTAAGAAAACTAATAAAGACACATCTTCAAGAAGACCATCCATGTTCAATCCACAAAGAAGCTTCAATCATGATCATCATCAGTCAAGGAAAAAAATTAGAAGGATTACACCACAAAGAAGATCACTCACTCCCAGGTATGTAAATTTCTTTTATGGTCATTGATTTTATTGTACTTACTTTGGACATAAGGTTGCAGACTGTAGGGATTATAAAAGAATTTTTCAAGCAATAAATGCCTATGTGGCCCCGCGTAACATTGAATGCTACAAATGTCATAACTATGAACACATAGCTTGTGATTGTAGAAGCATGATCGATACTTCCATGAAAGAGAACACTGATATCATATATAAGAAATTATGGATAAGAAAACAAAAAAAACAGTTGAACAAAGACTAGGTCCTAAAGATAGCAAGATTGGCAATAAAACAAGATGAAAAAAAATTTACAGAGAAAAATAAGGATGTCAGATATAGAAAGGTTTGGAAAATAAATGAAAGAAAATAAGGACAAGTAAATAAGGAACATATTCAAGAGATTGTACTTTTAGGTATTGTAGTGAAAGATGAATCCATAGACAGAAAGAAAGAAGTCAAAGCTCAGAGAGATGATGAATCTACCAATGAAGATGATGATGAATACACATCAGAGCAGGAATTGTTTTGAGCCATCCGACTTAGAGACTCCCAGGTTATATGAATATTAGACAGGGGGAGTCTATGCGATAGCTGTGACGGACCAAAGAACCATCATTTGAGAAACTTGCAGAGTTTGAGTAGACAGATCTAGAGCAGTTAGTTAGCAGAAGTACATTTTGATATATTAATCAAGATTTCATGATAGTATAGTGATAAATGAGTCAACATTATGGAAAATTGCACAAGTAGAGTCTTGGACAGTATGGACAGAGATGGATTTGTAAGAATACTTAGTAGGTTTGGACATATATATGAAAGTGGACAAGAGCATGGTACTTTAGACTGGATAAATATATACAACAGACAGGGTTCAGAAAAGGAAGTGCATATAACAACCTCTACATCAAGGTAATTCAAGATAGTATTTTATTAATTGAAATTTATGTTGATGATATTATTTTTGGAAGTATTGATGACAGGTTAAGCCATAAATTTGCAAAGGACATGCAGAATGAATTTGAAATGTCATTACTTGGAGAACTATACTTCTTTCTGGGTCTTCAGATACATCAAGCAACCAAGGAATTTTTATTTCTCTAACCAAGTATATCACAGAAATGCTAAAGAAGTTCGGAATTGAATATTGCAAACCCATTATCACTCCCATGCAAACCAGTTGCAAGTTGAGCAAAGATGATAATTCAAAGTCTACATATCAGAGGCAATACAGATCAATGATTGGTAGCCTACTATATGTGACAACATCCAGAGCAGATGTAATGTAGGCAATTGGACAGGTGGCACGATTTCAAGCAGAACCAAAGAAATCACATGTATTAGCAGTGAAGAGGATTTTTAGATACCTCAAAGGAACATAAGAGTTTGGATTATGGTATCCAAAAGGAAAGGATCTATCACTTATTACCTACAAAGATGCAGATTGGGCAGGTTGCATTGATGACCGACGAAGCACCAGTGGAGGAACATTCTACTTGGGTGAGTGTTTAGTATCATGGCTAAGAAAGAAACAATCATCAGTATATTTATCTACAACCAAGGCTGAGTATATTACAGCAACATCATGTTGTACACAGGTTCTATGGATGAAACAAACTTTGATAGATATACAGGTTGAGTATGATGATCCCATTCCAATCTATTGTGATAATACAAGTGCCATCAATATCTCAAATAACCTAGTGATGCACTCCAAGACGAATCACATTCCAATAAAGTATCACTTTCTACGAGAACATGTTGTAGATAAGAACATCAGAGTTGAATATGTGGGCACAAAAGAACAAGTGGCAGACATCTTTACAAAACTGCTTCCACAGGAAGCCTTTGAGTATCTTCACTAGAGACTAGGAGTAATTTCTACTCCAAAATGAATTATTTTTAATTTTTATCTTATATGTCTTAGATGTACACGAGGAAGCACCATAAATAGGACAATTCAGGTTGGGAGATCAGGGGGAGTAGCCCCAGATGGAGAGATACCCTTTTCCATTGATGTCAAAGAGGGAGAGATATAAAAATTAAGGATGAGTATAAGCATGAATGTTATCATGAATAAGTGTTGCTATCAATGTTGGTGTTTCCATCAATGCCAAAGGGGGAGATTGTCAGACAGTTGGCTTAGGTTGATGGACAATTGGTATGGATTGTTGGTTGTCATTGATGTCAACCATTGGAGAGTGATTGATTTCAACCCTTAGTGATTGATGTCAACCCTTGGATAAAGTTCGGTAACGAATTCCGGTAGCACAAAGGTTTGGGTAATGGACCCAAGTTTGTTTGATGTATAATGGTATGCGTTTTGATATATTTGAAGGTAATACTATTCTATATGGGTAGTACATGTCATTCCATTTCCAGTGGTATGTAGAACATCACATAACTCCTCACGGTTAGAGAGTTATGGCCATGTGAAGTTGGAGAACCCAGGTTCGGGTAATGGACCCAAGTTTGTTTAATGTATAATGGTATGAGTTTTAATATATTTGCAGGTAATAATATTCTAGATGGATAGTACATGTCATGAAATTTCTAGTGGTATGTGGAATGTCATATAACTCCTCACGGTTTGAGAGTTATGGCCTTACAAAGTTGTAGGAACCTTATATGTTGGCTTGAAGCCCCAAAAGGTCAAATAAGTCAAAGTGCTTGAAAAGAAGGATTATCTAAATAATAAAGTAAAGTGACAAAGTTAAAGAGGATGATTTAAATAATAAATTGAAGTGACAAAGTCAAAGAGGATTATTTAAATAATAAAGTGAAGTGACAAAGTCAAAGAGGATTATTTAAATAATAAAGTGAAGTGACAAAGTCAAGGAAGATTATTTAAATAATAAAGTAAATGTAGAACTTTCTAATTATGGAAAGTGGTTATAAGAAGATTAACCCTAAAATGAAGAAAATGGGTTAAGTAGTCAAGTGGCTATTGGATACATGGGCAAGTGGAAATTTGGGCAAAGTTGGACATAGGTTACTATGTGCACAAAGTGGCCTAGAAGATGCTTCTGAGGAAGCTACTTGAAGAGTATAAATAAGAGGAAAGACTCTCTCATTTTAATTACACTTGAGAATATTGAATATCTATAGGAGAATGAGGTAACTAAAAGATATATAAGCCTAATTTTAGAGGGAAGGTGAAGTAAAAAAGGCTGAAATTCAAGGGAGGATAAATTATTTTGATGATGCTTTCTAAGGTATGTTATTTACAGGCCATCTCACCATTTTCACAATAACTTTTTTTCTAAAATGATTCAGACTGTGAAATTGAGAATCCATTGAGAAAACATATCCAATTAGTTGTGGTACAAATTTCAGCTTGTGGGTCATTGTATTTTTTGAGTTACACTCCGTGGAAAATAAGGTTTGTGGCTAGTCCTGAAATTAGTCTAAAACAGGTGTTTTAGGTAAAAACGTCATAAATTCTTCATAATAGATCCAAATTTATCAACACCAAATGTGTTGGTTAGAGTACAGTATGTAGTATTCTGTGTAAAATTTTTAGATCCATACAACAAACATTCCGTGCGGTGCATGCTTTACAAGTTTTCTCTCTAGAATAAGCCATAATTCAACAAGGTATGCCATTTTTGCTATAAATCATTTTCTGAGAGGTTCTAAGTAGTGACATCTGGAGGAATTGCATAAAACACACTGAAGAACATTATGTACTATTTTCAGATCTTTATTCATTATAGGTACATAGTTATGATTATTTCAAGTTAGGGTTGTTGATTAATCCAAAACTAGTCATGTGAGACTAAATTAAAGTTTGGTGAAAATACTAGTCTCTTGTTGTTAAAGTTAAGGAAGGTTTGCAGGTATGTGATCATATACACCAGGTCTATTACAGAGTTACAAATCAGATTTGGATGATGAAATTGATGAGGGATTTTGGTTGAGGTACATGTTGGGTACATGGTTGAGACAAGTAGTTGATGAGTTGGCACATACATGAG
>JASDQU010366943.1:0-11538 GCA_032191745.1 Picea mariana
TCATCGATTCATCACTAATCAATTAGTTAAATGATCTTATATCTATGTTTTCATGTTTTTTGCAATTGATTCAACATTCTGCATGTTTTATATATATATATATATGCATCAATATATATATTTTTTATGTATTATATAAAAAACGCTCCTGAAACGCTCCCGCTCTCGGAGATTTTTGAAAATATGCGCTTCCCGCTCCCGCTCCCGCTCCCGCTCCCCGCTCCCGCTCCCCGCTCCCAACAGCCTTGACACAGTCAGGTACTTTTCATGGTGGTTTATTGTACACGATCTCACATTTTACTTGCAATAAAGGAAGATTGTTAGCTGGGGTTTTTCTTCCTGTATAGGGTTTCCCCAGGATATATGTGTTGTTGATGTGCATGCTTGTGGATCTACATGGTTATTGCTATTCAGTTATGATTCAGTTTTGTTGAAATGTATTAAGCTGGAATCAAAGTGTTGAAGAAATTAAAGAAATAATCCGCATATTAAATCAGGCTTAGTAAGTTAACAGTCTCAACATTGTTAAAGTTGCCACAAATCAACCAAGTAGTTTCAGGGAGCTCCTCGACCAACCATTACCATAAGGTTGCTGCTTCATCTGCATCATTTGAGGGATAAACAATAGCCATGTTGAACATATAACCTTCAAAATCAAACAACTTTCAAACAACAAAGTTGGTAGGATTAGTTCTATGCTGGATAATTGTAGTGGCTAATTTTGGGGAAATTAGCGTTACAACTACTCCTTTAGCTTCAACACGGTTAGTAAAAAAACAATAGAGTTTGATTAGATTACTCGAAAGGTTGACTTAAGCATAAAACTAGTTACTTTTTCCTCTATACATATAAAACATCAAGATTTGAAACTATATTTCTAATTCTCGTGACCATGGATTCGTGGCAAGGCTTCGTAAGACCCTGTACTTTTCATAAAACTACTTTCATTGCAAAATTTCAAGATCGAAGTCCATTGTTTCCTTGTCTTCTTGACCCACCAGGGAATCAAAAGAATTGGAAGTGGTCATATTTTGCATCTTAGGCATGAACCAATCATTTAGGATTCTATTTCATGGTTTCTTCTGCGAATCTTTTGCACTAGGAGCTAGTTGAGATGAATCCAGATGCAAGGGTCGAGATCAAGCCCATGATTCCACCCCCTCGTGGAGTAGTGGGTTGGGAACTACAAACATAATCTATGTTAACATCAAGGCTCATAAGCTTCTTTTGAACTAGGCTAGGGCTAGTTCGGGAGGCTGGTTGGGGTTGGCAAGGTTGAGGAGCTTTGCTCTTCTTTACAACCTTTATCCATTGTTCATTATTAACTTGGGATGCGGCTCGAGGGGCTTAGCCTTGCACATCAATGACTTTATTAGATGTATTCCCATTCTTGAAGGGGTTAGTGCTAGATCTTGCGATGCATGCTATGGCACTTGAAATAGGTGTTGGGGAGATTGATGCAATAGATTGGTTGGTAGACGACTTTCCCTTTGAATATACACAAACTCTCTAAGATCCTTGAGGCTTGGAGATATCAACCTTAAGACAAATCCTTTTTTGGGGTCACGGGTTAAAAAGTTGTGTGGCTTCACAACATATGAATTTGCCACTTGGCGCAAAAATGCATTCAAGGAAGTCCCATAATTGCAAGGGAAGTCCAAGGTCATCTGCCCACATCAGGTAGTAGAGTTGATAAGCTTCTTTAGCCAAAAAATGTACACGACATTTGACAATGACAACTAGGGTATTTTGACACATCCATGCATTGTGGGAAATTACTCAACAAAAATAGTTTCTTCAACAAAAATAAATTGCAAGAAGCCCTTAATGAGGTTTCATATGGTCATGCAAATCCACCTATAAGGTTCCCATGCTTCCTTGGTCCATGCCTTAATCATTGCTTTAGGGGGGTTGCGACCCGCAAAGTATCGTAATAATTTGTGGCTTTCAAAACTATCACGGACAACAACCTTTGGGATGAACTTTCACGAGGACTTTGGCAGTATCATTTTGACCAGTGCCTTGTTTGCTTGTCCCTTGCCTAATTGCCAAGATGGTAGAATTTGGAAAAGGGGTGGCCATAATAATGATTTCTTCTACCTTATGGCAGGGTTGGACACATGCAGTCTTCGCCTGTGTAAACACCATGCGAACCGAAAACATCAAATCCAAAAGTTGGCCTATTAATTCAGCCTTAACCAACAAATTGCAGGACAATATTCTATCACATCAAAAACCCTAGCCTCTAATCCTCGTCTAGTTTGCATGCTCTTGCCTGCAACATTTCCTCTCATTTTCTTCTCCTTTTCCCTTGTGGTGTTTCATGGCTTATAGAAACAAAGCTAGGGCTTTTGAGATTACTAGATGAACAAGGGGGATCGGGGTGAGGGAGAGATGAGAGTGGAATTTCCTTGCTCTATAGTTCCACAACTATCAATGATTGTATTATTCCCTCCATTTCTCTTGGACCCTTCAGGCTTCAACACTATGCTCTTTATTTCAATAAAGAAAACCGGCCCATATTTTCTTATTCATGGGAAAATCACATGAAAAAGCAAAATAAACCCCCAATGCAATTTGCCTGAGTAACATTTCCTCACGTTTTCTTCAGTTTCTTCTCCTTTTCCCCTATGGTGTTTCATGGCTTATAGAAACAAAGCCAGGGCTTTTGATATTACTAGATGAACAAGGGGGATCAGGGTGAGGGAGAGATGACAGTGGAATTTCCATGCTCTATAGTTCCACAACTATCAATGATTGTGTTATTCCCTCCATTTCTCTAGGACCCTTCAACATTATGCTCTTTATTTCAATAAAGAAAACCGGCCCATATTTTCTTATTCATGAGAAAATCACATGAAAATGCAAAATACACCCCCAATGCAATTTGCCCGCTTTGCCCAAAAATATATGTGATGAGTTGCACAAGAGCACGATAAAGCATTTGCAAACTGATCATGAGCACATCCTAGCACCCACACAATTTGCACCATTATTGTCAAAATTTGAACACCATGTACTTTGACTTCAATTATCACATCTGTCTTTTTTTAAAGGGACACTCTTTTAACTTGTGATCCATGATTGTATCAAGCACCTTAAAAATTGAGGCTTACGACATGAACTAAAATGTTGATAGTATGTAAATTTTTCTCAGACCCCAACCCGGTTTCAAGTCTCAACAATTTTTCTCTGTTAAATGCCCAATCCACATTTATTTCACTGTTGTAAATGATATTAGCATGAACAGAAAATTGTAACAGGAAACACAAGAGCTTTTTAACAGCAAATGGAACTGGAAATAAATGCTCAAACTCAGAAAATAAACACACAGAATTTTTGGTCAAATCGACCTTGGAAAAACCCACAAGGGGAAAACCAGTGAGAGAGGGGCTTTTTATTATTCTTGAGCTCAGAGTGTTGAAATTTAAATATAGTTCAGATTTGTAATATTTCTTAAAAATACTTCTTGCTGATTTATAATTTATTCACAGTGAATATGTAGAGATACAAGAACAGAAATAGAATAGAAGCATGCACGATAACACAATGATTTTACCCTGGAAAAACCCTCTCAAGCTTGAGGGAAAAAACCAGCAAATGATCTTTCTTATTAGCAAATGAATGAGCTAGGAGCAGATACAAATTTACCACAGCCATGCATGCTTACAACCATGAGAGTTTGCTGTCCAGATCTAGCTTTAAAGCTAGCTCAAATTTTGGTAGAAGTTAGCAGCCCGAAACCTGAAAGCAAACTGTCCTTGCTGCAAAGATCCCACGAGCAACAGAGCTTCCTTCTTTCGCTGTGTCTTCAACGAGTATTCAATGTCACTTTGTCAAGCGCTGAGGAGTCTTATTAATAATAATTATTTCTCCATAACTCGCTATGGAACTTGTCTTCATCACTTGACTTAACTAAGATAACTCGTCTTAGTAACTCAACTTACCAACTTGACTTTACATGTAGACTTTGTTAACTCATCAACTTGACTTTGTTAACTCAACTTTAAATGCAGACTTTGTTAACTCAACTTACCAACTCGACTTTACATGCAGCCTACTTGACAACTCGACTTTGCTTTGCAACTGAGTTTGCATGACTCGACTTTGAAGACTCGAACTTGACAACTCAACTCTTTGACAACTTGTCTTTGCATGACTCGACTTTTATAACTCGAACTTGACAACTCAACTCTTTGACAACTCGTCTTTGCCTGACTCGACTTGCAGCGCATTTTTGCAACTTGACTTTTCTACAGGTCAGTTCTTCTTCTTTCTTCCAGCAATCACAAGTCTCTCATGGCAGCCATGGTCTCACGTGCCATCATACTAGCTCATCACATATACATCATTTGCATCTCACTTATAAGAAAGATCATTTGTCTCAGGATGTGAACATCTGGTTCTCCACTCATGGTCAATTGCTTGGCCTAGGAAAACCTCACACACCACTTTTTCCTACATAAGGCAATACCTCAACACATGAGGTCACTCAGTCTTGTCACAAATAAGACTGATCAGTAGTATACTCTTGTCTTGGCTTTTGTTTATACAAAGCTCACAAGACTTTTTGCCTTGTCTCAAATAAGGCTCTTCTCCAAGTCTCAAGTCAGCCTACACAAGGTAGTCTTGGAGAATGACTCATTCTGCTGCAAACTTTAACACAGAGAAATTCTTCTTTACAGCAGAATATAACAGCAATAAATGCACACACTTATCTAGAAAATTGAGCCAAGCATCCTCCTCAATTTCTGTGCTAAACTCCTCGGAAACTGTGCTCAGTTTTCCTGTACAACCAGTACGGTCCAGCTCCTCGAAATCTGTGCCTGTCTGCTGTATGATTAGTCTAGAAAGTCGTGACCACCTGTAGCCTTGATTTTTGTGCCAAAACTACTGTACAGAAGCACCCAAATGCCTAAAAAATTGTGCTGTCTTTTCCCTCTATTTATGTGCTAGAAATCAGCTATATGGTCTGCTCACAATCCGTACAGTATGGACCCTTTCCTGCTGTACCCTCTTCCTTGATTTGCATGCCAGCTGCTTTTCTTGGAAATTGTGCCCTTAGCTGCAAGTCGACTTCTCTTCTCCTTTCTCTGCTCTCTCTCTCAAACTCTCCAAATCCTCATGAAGAATGAGTTCAAGGGGGACGCCTCAATCCCTAGATAGACTCTTGGAGGGAAAATGAAAAGTCACATAATCCAATGGCTGAGATTAGATCTTGGGCCATTAAGATCAATGGTGGTAATTAAATGTCTTTTTAATTACCCTTTTCATGAAATATTCTCAAAGTCACTTTTAACTTTATATTTTCATAAAGTTAATGTGCTAGGGACCACATTGGACACTTTCCCACATACTAGGTGCCTAGGTGATGTGAGAAACACTTGTCCAAGGTACACTTTTAACATAGTAGTTATACATATTTTACCATCCATCACTAGGAATGGGTGACCCAATGTTGTGGTATGTATGGTAGGAATGGGCAGCTTGAATATTTTTCAGGAACCTCAGTATAATATCATTTGTTTGCTAGTCTGTTTTTCAAGTTTTCCGATATAGTATGCCTGGAACTCTCAAAGGATATTTATTGCCTAAACCAATGCTGATATCTTTTTAACTGTTAAAACATGAGTCATTATCATGTTGCTTTTCTATTGGCTCTCAAAAAGACTTCAATGTTGCAATATTTGAAGCAATGTAACGGAGACTTTGCTTTAGATGGTTTTAAAGCCTTCATTGAACTGATGTTGGAGCATTATATCTTTGTGGGGAGTTGTGCAAAATACATATGTAAGACATTTGAGGTGTTGCTCAAAATTGAGTTAATGTTTTGTTTTGGTAATCTAACATGAGGGACCTGTGTGTGTTGACCATGGACCCCATCATACTGTGATAGGTGTCCCAATATTTTGGAAACTAACTAGTTGTGTGTTTTAAAATGCTAGTAAAGAAACACAGCACAAACCATGCTATTCTTCATGGCATTGGCTAAGCACTTATTTGGCAGGTGGGAAGAAAAAACATCACAAGGAGGATATAGCTACAAAGCGTCGACAAAGAGCTCTTAGGCGTGGAGTTGATCTAGAGACAATAAATCTGGTGAGTTTGTGTTTGTTATATTGTATCTCACTTGCTACTTGCTTCTAATATTTTCTCTTTGCTCCTTTTAAAGCTATGCAATTTATTCATATACCTTTATATTTGACTAGAATGCATGTTTCTTCCTTTCAAAATTTTATACATTCAGAGTTTCGAAAGGATGGTGTTGGATTCGATGGACATGTTAGCATTTCAGCCAATGCATACTCGTGACTGTACTCAGGTGATGCCTCCAAACCTACCACTTATACAAATTTTTACCCTGGTGTGTACACAATATTTTAATGAGTGTTGCCTACTGCAAAACTAGCATGTTGAGGATGTAAGGCACCTGCAAAATCTTATTTTGAATTAATTATCAATGAATTAAAGACAAATTCGGGAGAGGCAAAATATTTAATGCTAGGTTGCTAAGGTTCATGTGCATATTATTAATGAGTTAAAGATAAGTTCAGGAGAGACAAGTTATGGTGCTGGTATGGGGCTACCATTTAAAATCAAGGATCATCAGGGTGCAGGGGTGTGCCACGTACATAAGATATATTCATATTTATATGTCTTAAATTTTTCCCAAGTTACAAGGATACAGATCTGTCGTATTGTTGAAAGCCCAGGATCTGGATACGGCAGGGAAATGGCAAGTACAAAAAATATAAAAAATAATAAAATACTAAATAGTAAAATCATTGCTAGATATTGAAGGCAGGCTATGGTATGATCAAAGTGATGAGCGTTAGAAACAAATATAAGGCTAAACAAATATGGCCTTTGTTCTTTTATGGCCAATGATGGCAAATCTCTTCGTACATTTCGGTAGGATAATGCGAGGTGAGTCAGTAGGCTGTAGCTTTCACCATATAATTAAATATGGAATAAACAGAGTTAGGCTTTAGCTTTCACCATATAATTAATATGGAATAAACAGAGTTAGGCTATAGCTTTTGCTGTTGCCCTGGTTCGATTCCTAGCTCCTGAGTCCAAGCAATAGATTAATGTATCCCACCATAAACATCCAAGCATTAGATTAATGTACCTTGTGTGATTGCTTATGGGGGGAAGCATTCATCAAATAAACAACCTAAGGGGTTTAGGGTTTCCAGAAAACATGGGGTTTTCAACCAATAAAAGATGTGTTTTGAGTGGATCTGAGGTCAAACAGGTTGGGATCCATCTCCAGTTTTCGGGATCCATTTCCATAATTACGGATCCGTTTAGGCACTTTTGGGATCTGTTTCATGGCTGGATCGGATCAGGGGATCCACTGGATCCTGATCCGATCTGTGGATCCAGCACCAGTGATGAATGGATGGATTGGGTAACTTGGGATTGCTCCAAGGATTTATATTTATTAGATATCTATATATAGTATACATTAGTTATTATATACAATAAATATATTACATTGGCCAGAACGTTTAAGTATCTTATATTTATTGATATATATATGTTAAATTATAATATATAACATATATTAAAATATATATCTTGTGCTATTATAATAAATTTATCTCATACAATTTATTTAGTATATTATATACATATTACACATTGGTGTGTATGTTTTCACAGTTTGTCATACCTGCTGTATAATCATTCTGGAGTTAAACTGTGTAGATAGTTTTGAAATGCCCAATGTTTTGAGTGGACACTCCACCCATCATCAGGGACAAGATAAGCTGAATGATTAGAAAAGAGTATGCTCCCAGGTATATTTTAAAGGGTTGAAAAGGCAAAAAGTAGCTGTTGGAACCAGATTATAGCCGTTGAAGGGAACATTGAGAGATTGAATAAATAATAAACTATAAATTGATACAATAGTTAAATAATAAAATTATACATTATATAAGATAGTTAAATAATAAAATTATACATTAAAGACAAAAGGTAGTGTTGTGGGTGGGAATCCCTCCTACGGACTTAGCATTTAAGGGCTCTAATCATGCATGCAGAAAATGACTATTTCAAAGGCTTCTACTCTTTTCTATTCTCCCAACACAAAACCCCACATTCATGTAATACAAAGGTGAAAACAAGATTTGATAACTCTACCTTGAGTCCTTCGTTTGATGTCGATCCCTTTGCTTTCACTCGCTCTTTGATTGCAAGCCTCCTCCCAAAGCTGACCTGCATTCACACATGAACAAACAAAAAGCTGCAAACATGCATTTTATATACTAATTGCTGGGTTAGTTGTGACAATATCATAAAATAAATATTCAACTTGAACACGTGATATGGCGGGACGGGAAAATTATTCCTTTTTGTATTAATCTTCACAAGTGTAAACTTACAATATGTGGTCGGCACTACTCCTCGAAACTGGTCCTGGGCTCCTCTTCAACTGTCCTCCAACTGCTTTGCTTTATACTTCTCTTTGCACAAGGATGGCTAAAGGTTGGGACAAGGGGAATGCTCAATTGGGTATAGTCTCTTTACTATGATTTTTCTCTTTTCAAATGGGATCCTTACCCCTTCTTTTATAGGCTAGGACTTAGGTATTTGGTCGAATGACCGGCCATGCATGGCCGAAAGGTTTAGTTAACTTACCCAAAGCTGTGTGTTCCGTCAACAACTTTCATTTTTTCGTGCTTTTGTAGGTACATGCGGGTTGTAGTAAGGCAGCTAGCGTGTACACTCGTGCAGTAGTGGAGTAGGGCACGCGGGCCTTTAAGAATGGTGTTTTTAAGAAGAGTTGTTTAGTACTGGCTTGGCAAAGAAGGCATATGGGATGGCCTGATGTTAGGTAAGTATGTCTGGTGCAAATTAGGGTTATAATAGATGCCCCCTAATGTGTGAGGTCAGAAGAGCATCTGATGGCCGAAATACATTACCAATGTTTATCAACGTACCAAACCGGTGAGCCCAAGGACCAGAATTCGGGACGTGCCATCTGCAAAATAACAATCGTCTCATCGAGGCGGGCATACCCATGCTCAGAAAAAAGTAAAATCATGGCTACCAATCAAATACACTGTAGATCCATGTCATATAACTATATAAAGTGTAGCCGCGAGCAATACACAGCGGTTCTACATCTCGAAATCAAAAAGATATACATTTATAGTATCCATCTTCTAGAAGCTGATAAGGCTTGATGGTTGGATATGAGGTCTTCAGAGCTCGAGCATCAACTTCAAAATCTTCAAAACTCGGGTAGGAGTGTAATATGAGTGTACGACTTCACTACCCAGAGGTTTTCGACGACTTGTCGGTCATGGACTAGAGGATCTTGATGATCAGGTTGAGGGCTTCGTGGATTTCGAACAAAGACTTGATTGGACCTTCAGGATGGCCGAGCATGAGGGCAAGAGACAAACTGCAAATGGGCCGACTCAGACTTGGTAAAAACTTCCCTTGGACAATAACACTACAAATGATGAGACTCGGGCAACATGATATTTTGACATAAGTTCACGATGCAAGAGGCACCACAAACTCTCCATATGTTTGGAAGAATAACCAAACGGAGGAGGACACAGCTCTATGTAGCGAGAACAACTTCCTAAGGTCATATTAAATCCCAGGGCTTGACGAACAAACGGAAGGATGTGCTTTGTCCAAGGGCGACTCATTGTGTTGCCAATAAAAAAAAAAAACTTTTCCCTTCCTCTTTTTGGGGTATATTTGATTTTTTTTGTCTTTTTCAATAATTTTGGAAAGCTTGAAAAAGAATAAAAGAATGCTACGTTACAAAGGAGGATTGAGTGTCACAAATATACTAGTTCCAAGCGCACGGAACACAGGGATGCTTAAGGCAAAGGGACATATGCAGGAAAAGGACACTCGGGAAAAATCCTCCAGGGGCCAAAGGTGTCAAGACGCAGAGGCAAAGTGCTACAGGGCTAGTGTATAAGGCATGCTTCAGATGGTTCAGTTGAGAGCAACATGGAGCCGACATTTAGACCAAAGACACAGGTGCAAATGCGGTTAACAAAACACACAATGGTAACGTCCTTCGATGTAATTTTAACGAGCCCAGAGAAGGTAAGCTCGGGCGTTTTTCATGTTTAGAGAGTCTGAAAAAACGTAAAAGGAGATTCCACTGGGGTACCTTTTTCGAAGATAGTCTAGTCGGTTCGAAAAAGGGGTAAACTAGCACCGAAAAGACCTCTATTCAAAACCATTTTAACGAGTGTGATAAAGACAAGATCACTCGACAATTTTTTCATTTTTGAGGAGTCTGAAAAAAGCTCAACTATGGACTCCGTCAGGAATGTTCTTCTGGACCATTTTAATGAGTGTGAAAGAATAAGGTCACTCGACGATCTTTTCAATTTTAGGGAGTCTGAAAAGAGCTTTAACTATGGACTCTGTGGGGGTTCCTTTTTCGTAAATCTAGTCCCTCATGCCCGAAAAAAGGGGTAAAATTATACTTGAGGATACTCTTCTAGAGAACCGAGGCCCCTAAAGTATACCTTTGTTCATACAGTTGACCATTCGGACCAAAAAATGGGTAAACTACCGTCGAACAGACGTGACTTCATATTCCAGTTTAGCGAGCGTGAACGGCCACAAGATCGCTCGACAATCTTTTCATGTTTAGAGGGTCTGAAAAGGGCTTAAAAGAAGACCTGTGGGGGCTACGACTCATGTATGAAACTGGTTCAGGTAGAGCCCGCTGCTAGGTTCAGACCAAGAGTCTCTTCGATAGTCAACTTGGGAAGTCTCCCAAAAGGGAAGAAAACACAAGCCATGATGTAAGTCCTCCCGCGGTATAAAAATTGTAGTCATGGCTTCAAGGATAGCCTCATCTGAAGGCAATTCAAAATCCGAGAAATCATGCAAACGAGGGTCGACAGTCCCAAAGGGTGAAGTAAATTGACCGTACTCCATACGACGATGGAGGTTCTGGCCAGGATTGGCAGAGTCTATCAGCGAAGAATTACAAGCATAAGGGCTTGAGGATCTACAAACAACGAGATCAGACTCAGAAGGATACTCAAGCCCACTTGGACCAAGAGGGGGAGGCAAGGGCTCCCATGGCTCCATTGGATAAACTAATGAATCAATTGTTGATTCCAAGTCTCGAGAAGGAAAACATGATTGCACAGGTTCCTGCTCAGAAGCAACTGAACACCGAGAATAAGACGCCACATAATTAACCCGTGGCAGGGTGGAGTCTACATGAACACTAAGAACATATAAAGGGGTAGCCTGAACTAATGCTGAATTAGGATGGTGATTATCAGATGCCAGCTGGTCAATAGTGACAATGCTTCCATTGTGAGGGAAATGCATCACCCAGAAGAGCGTAGATACCACAACGTTCATAGCATATACATAATCATGCCCGAGAAGCATATTGAAATCTAACGGGCCTTGCACCACTATAACATCGGCACGGACAATCTTCCCACCTAACGAGATAGACAATTGAGGAAGAACCCCCAAATATTCACTAGGACATCTGTCAAAAGCTATGTTGCAGGAAACGCCCCC
>JASDQU010366949.1:0-11434 GCA_032191745.1 Picea mariana
AGAATTCCTCAGTATACTCCTTTACCGTCATCAACTTCTGTCTCAGGTTCTGCATTCTCCTGAACAGTGTGATTTGATAATCCCTTGGGATGAACTTTTCCTTCATCTTCACAATCATTCGATCCTAGTTTTTGATCTTTTGCTTTCCCTTGGAACGTCTATCTTCTTGTAGCTCGTCCCACCATAATGCTGCATGTCCCTTCAGGCATGTGACAGCATGTCTAACCTTCTTATCTTCTTCGATATCTTCGTAATCGAAGTAGGTGTCAAGAGCTCTAATCCAGTCCAGTAGCTCTTCTGCATCCAGATTCCCTTCATAGACTGGAATGTCCATTTTCATCTTTGAACTCATCCGGGCAATAGCTTTAATCAATCACTCGTTGGTTGCATCTTCGGCTGCAAATTCTCCTTGTTGTTCAACCTCAACTTCATCTTCGGAATCACTTAGATCCCCTACACTAGCTGTGCGTCTCTGAGTTGTTTCCATCTCTTCGAGTCTCGCTCTTAGATCTCGCATCTATCTCTCCATTTCTGGATTTTCTGCTGGCCTACCTCTTCTTCGCACCTCCCTATCTTCTGGGTCAGGTGACTGCCTTTCTCTTCTGGGCAGCATGGTGAATTCTCTCTCTCTCTGCTATAGAAAACAAAGAGTATTTCCCGCTCTGGTACCACTCTGACGCCGACCGTACCCCTTGGAGCACGACCGCACTCCTCTGGACCTTCTTTCCCCTCGGCCTGAAGAACTCAATGGTTCTTCTATTTCCCTATCGGGAAATCTGCACCCCATAGGTTCTCTTCGCCACGCGATCCCCTTCCTTAACTCTTCGAAGGATCTAAACTCGCTACTCGCGATGTCAAGTTTTTGGTTCTACAACCTTCGATGCCCGAGACACCGAAACTCCGATGTGCACGTGTGACTTGACTCGTCCACACCCGTCACTTCTCTAGGGAATTCCACGCTATCGCGACCTCACCACTCGTAGCACCAAGTTCTCAGTTTTCCAATCCTCGATACACAAGACGCCGAAAGGCCGAGACTCGCGATCTCTCTCTCTATCTCTCGTGACTTCGCCACTCGTGAGATCAATGACTCCTACCTCGACTTCTGAGGCCCAAGACGCCGAACCTCCAATGGTTTACGCCACCTATCCTCCACTACTCCTGCGACCCCACACGGTTTATGTCACCATCGGGATATCGTCTCTCGCTCTACCGCATCTTTCGTTACATAGATTAGGAGTCTCGCCTCATGAGCTCCCGATATGTCGATCCATGAGTAGAACCCTGCTCCTCGCGATCCCGATCGACGGCTCCTGCCCTTCTAAACTTCAAACTCTTTCCACACCTGTACTGTAGTCTCCTTGCACCCCGCTAGATCCAACAGTCCACAGAAATTCGTGAAATCTCCTCGGAGAATTTCGTCCGTCCATTTTTTCCTTACACAATCCCCGAACCGATGAGCCGTTCTTCCACTAAACTCGTCATCTTGCATGCAAACCTGGAAGCTCCTTGCACGACTTTGTCTATGTCGCTCTTCGACGAACTCGAAGGCCTATTCTTCCCGAGCTTTCCTCACTACTTTCGAGTCCCTCCAGGAAACTCTTGCACGCGCTCCTTGCGACAAATCTTCAACAACGTCTAAGTGTTGAAGTTTCGACTCTGCGCACTCCTGCAACAGCAGTATTTCAATATTTGATCAGAATCGCAACTCTGAGACTTTTTCTAGCCCGCACATGCCTTGCACGGCCCCGTGCCTACCTGCACCTTCGAAGAAATGAGAACAAAAGCTATCTCTAAGTAAACCCTTCTGTCAATGCACTCCTTGCGGACAAATTCGACTGCACTCTTTGTAGGAATCCTCTGATTCACTTAGAGAAACATTGAAACTCATTCACTCATCCTCTCAGACTTCAATTCAACCATGAAATCACATACACAGCATATAAAAGCAAATTTATGACAGGAAGAAAATGTTCATAAGCATAACATCATCAATACACAGAGAAACAACACATAACCATGAGATTGAATCAAAGCTTTCTTCTATTAATTCAATTCCTGTACATGGGTGTTCTTCATACAATTCTCTGCTTGCTCTCCTGCTTCAATATCCTGGATAATGTTACAATGATACAATGAGGGTGTCTATATCCGTTTTCCCTCTAGAACTCTAAAGCTATCAAATCTACAAATAAATTCCTATCTACCAATATTAACTATCTTAAATGCCTCATCTACCTAAGGACAAGAGCTATCCGCTCAAAGTCCATTACAACCTACAAGTGAGCCGTCTCTTAAATGAACCATTTAAGATCATGCAATAATTTCCAAGTATCTTCAAAATGTGCGCTAGCTTATCCAGCTGTCTTCCGCTCGATGTGTTGTCTCACTTGATGTGTTGGCGATGCTCCTACATCACAGTGCCACTGTTGATCACGGCTACCTCTTTGCTTGTTGCTTCCTTTCTTCTTCACCATGTCTACTGGAGATGTTCTCTAAATTCTGGCTACCACTTCTCTTTAAAATCCCTTCCCAAGTGTAATGTACCTCAATTTCACCATAAAAAAAAAAAAACATTTCATGACATATTTCCATTTTGTTTTAATCTTAGAATTTAAGAGAAGGTAAGATTCATTTCTGTCCACAATGACATTAATACACCAGTCTATTTTACTTCGAACATAAGAGCTTATGTGGATAATTTTTTTCCATAATTCTATCACTCCCCTTCACTCTCAACTACTCTCAACATACTTATAAGTATATAGGCAGTATCTAAACTTAGGTCTTATAGACCATCCCTCTCCTTAGGACATGGGTTCCTATGCTCGCGCACATTACTATTTATTCGAATTTGAAATAAACTTCATACACTATATATAAAGTAATGGGGTCGGGGACATATCCTTTGTCAGAATATACAAGGTTTAACATAAGATGCTTGACATCATTTGGTAGGGTTCGACTCATTAAACAATAGATTTCTTTAAGAGTAGTCATGGTTAGTGTCTTGTCAGTCTCCAAATATACAAACACTTGGGTATTAATTCCCAATTAAGACCCTCGTATAACTCACTCTTAACTAAACAAAGTCTTAAGTGAAATCTCAAATGAAAGATTAAATGACTTCAATGAATGGATGGAGGGGATGTATTCCACTAGCAGTGTCATGATGGGACTGTCATTAATATCACCAGCTTCTTGGTGGGGAAGGAGTGGTTTACTTGTCAGAACAATTAAAGCTCTTCACTTGAAATTAATGGATACTTTGAGTACTCGAATTTCGATGGTTTCACCTGACCGTTCCTTCAACCAAGTCACGACACATCCTCTCCATCGCATGGCTAGACCATCATTCATACCTTCAACAACTAATCAGTGTAACATAGCTCCTTTAGGGTTTCGAGTGTTTTTTGTTGTCAATGTGAAATCCTCCAGGAATGGTTCTGCGTATTAACATTTTTCAACAGGAAATGCTGTCGAAAGGAGGACGTTATCCGATGGAATAGTCGGCGCTATTCACCTCCCTGGTATGTTTTGCGATACCCTTTGTGCCCTTGGTAATTTAAACGAGAACTCTGGTTTCCATCACGATGTAAGAAACCTCGCAAAGGAAGTCTTATTATGTCTGGTAAAATTAAATCTTCCCCCTTAAGACTATTAGTCGTGACTTTTCTGTATGGTTCTACTACCGAAATTAGATTGTTTTAAGTATTTTTCCTCAATTTCTCCTAAAAGGGATTCGACATTCCGCCTCCTTGTTTCCTCGATTACCGAAGGATTCACACTTCCTGCTATGTATTACGATTTATGTTGCATTTTCCCACTTCTTTTTGTTTGTAAGCATGGATCCATTTCTAAATTTCAAAGATACTCTCTTCTAGTCCTTACAGATAAAAAGTTTCCCTGATGGCTATGCATTTCAACCCTACACAATTAACATTTACGACTTCAGGGGTTTTTGAGTAGTTCTGTTAGAAAAAAAATGCCCACGGCATATCATATTGGGGTTATTTTTTGCAACTTCTTGGATTGAGGATGCCTTCGGCCTGTTCGCACAGCTCGTCTTATGAAGTTCGTAAATTTAGTGTTAATATTGTTTATGATATTTCTTTTCAAAGCAAATGGATTTATCTGCTACTGGTATAAATGCTAACGATGGGACCCTGTTATTACGAGGGTACCCATCAGGAGAACCTGGGACCATTCTCCCCTCAGTCAGGTACCTCTATCAAGCCAAAACGTGATAAGGGAAAGGATGTCTCATCTTCAATCATGAGTTAAGTACCATTATAAATCAAACTTTTTCTATTCTATTGGAAACTTCAACCATTCTATTTCTGTTCTAAAATGCTAATGTAAAAATTGCAATTCCTTGCAGGGACTTCAACTATGTATGACTCCGGATACCGGTGCTCATCAAAGGCATACAAGGTACTCGGGTTTCAATTCGTTGCTCTCCAATGTGTGCCCTAGTTTTTCTATGAACTGATACGATTCTAAACCTAGGATTATCATCGTGGTGACAGAGATCTCACTGAGTCACATGATTTAGAATAAGGTTATAGTTTAAGAGCTATAAAATCTTTTGGGGTGGAAATACGAAAAGTCATTCTTGCTGAGTAATGGATCTGTAAATGAATGAAATTTGAAATGGAATTCAACCATTTTCAAGGACAATTATTCTGACTTGATTCCTTCCTTGGATATTATTTTCGATTTTTTCCATACTGTTTATCTTTTGTCGTTACGAATTCCAGAAATTTCACTAAGGTTTAGTTAGAATGTTGTTCTCTATAGTATTTCAGTATTTGTTGTTCGTACAGTCTAAAATTTTATGCATTGCATGGAATTATATATATTTCCAAAGGCCCACATCCTTTTGAATCACATCTCAATGAAAACAACTCTAGAATATTAAACTGTTGTACATGTATCAAGTAATATTCATACAAATGGATGTATATAATCCTATTAAATGTGTATCTTTGTCATGCATCGATACTTGAGTAATGTTATTACTTATATAGCTTATTACAGAAATATACAAATATTTTGTCATTTCGTTCCTGCTTATTCATTGACATTTCTTAGGTCATTATCATCAACTAAGGGAACCTATACAACGAAAATTAAAAATAAGAGTCTGAGATTGTCAAAGTAATCAGTTCTACACATTTAATTATGCTTTTAATTGCAAGGTTGGATCTACATGACTGCTAGAACAACAAGTATATTAACTGTCTGTTATGTGCGTGTATATAGGCATGTATTATCATTCTTACTGTAGGGAATCCACTTAACATCTGTACTTATTTCCACCTATAATTATGTATATACCTATAGCTCTCTCTCTCTCTATATATATAACGATTCACTGTTATAGGTATAATTTCATCTTGATGCTGGTTTAATATGTACATAAATGGAAAATGTAGTTAAGTGATACGGTCCTGCATCTTTACCTACAGAAATATAAACGCGCAAGTATATCTACCTAACTTGGGTCTCATTCATACACACCATTAGTTTACACATCAAAGCATAGTTAACTCAGAGGATCCCTTTTTTTTCTCTATGGTTTATCCCATTAAACAAAAGTCTAACTACATAATTTCGAATACTTAAAGGTATATGATCTCATGGAAAGCAGAACTCTTAGAAAAATTCGTACTGAAATCTGCTTGATAGTTTAATACTTTCATATACAATAATTTATGTTCTTGTCCTATACACAGTGGCTTGTAATATAATCTGTTATTTCTATTCTACATTTATCCCAGATGAAGATCCTCCATCATTTTTATCAGTCCATTCATTATAGTATTAGCGTTGTTCCTATAACAGATAATTCCTACTATGTTCCTACAGTTTTTTTTCCATATTATAGAAATGGGCTAAGATACGACATATTTCTCCCATAGAAGTACTTCAATACATAATTAACATATACATTTCATCAGTATAAATGATTATTTAAGTCAGAGAAGGATTAGATCAACATATCTGAACCACTTTGTAGAAAGGCAAAGGGAACATCCATGTTCCTCCCAACCGTAGTATAGGCAGCCAAAATTACTTGCCTGATTCACCCCGTAGCCTGACCATGAATCCATGAGAGCAAACTTGGAAGACTCCTCCTCAACAATGTATTCAATTCCAACAATTTTCCTCTTGCCTCACACTTACTCAGTAGTGTTCATAACAGCAAGAAAAATCCATAGTCTCTTTTCTCAGCATACTTGGCAGCGTCCTGCCTCCTCACATATGCTATTTATCAATTTTGCCCAGGTCTTTTTCCCTCCCTTGGGAATTTTCACAGCTTTCTAAATCCCTGATTTTCAGGGGCTGCTAATGGCCAAATCACTGATTTTCCACTTGTAACAATCAACCTAGGGGTATTTCCAACATGTTCCCCACTCATGGAGTCATGGTCAGCTAAATTTAACATGGCTATTCCATTTGTCCTCCTGCAATCAATATAAAATATTCTGTTTTCATACAAGTGTCATAGTCAAATAGTTAGTTGGGTCAAATCAGGTCTCTACCCAATAGTCATAATAATTAATTACAATTATCAAATTCAAAATTCGGAATTTCCATAAATGGAAAAAAATTTCCAATTTCGAATTTACTAAAAACAGAATAAATTTCCAGCAAATTTAAATTTCAAAATACTTTTTTTTTTTTTGGGATGTCACATCCTTTCCCCCTTCAGTAAAAACTATCCTTAGTGTTCATCCCTTTCTTAGAACAGGATTGGATGAGGTTTCCACAAATCTCCCTCCAACTCCCAAGTGGCCTCCATAGGACTAAGGTGCTTGCATTGTACCGTTACCTGAGTGACGACTATGTTTTGAAGTGCTATTTCTCTCCGGTCCAGAATACACAAGGGTTCCACCTGGAGCTCGCCTTCGGGTTCCATCTGCACAAAGTTCCAATCAATCAAATGAGTAGGGTCATGAATATACTTTTTAAACAAAGAAACGAGAAAAACATTATGAATTCTTAGATTAGCTGGAAGTGCAAGTTGATATGCTACGGGTCCAATTCGAGCTAGTATCTCGAAGGGTCCACAAAACCTGGGTGCCATTTTGGCACAATTCCCTAACTTCAATGAGCTCTTTTGGGCTTTGACCTTCAAATAAACATGGTCTCCCACTTGAAATTCCAACTGTCTTCTTTTCTGATCTCCATAGCTCTTCTGTCTGTCCTGTGCTTCTTTCAAGTTATGTTGTACCTTTCTTACCATGTTCTACATTTATTGGAGCATCTATGGTCCAACCATGAGTCTGTCAGCCGGGTTATCCCAACTAATTGGAGTCATAAAATTTTTTCCATACAATATTTCGAAAGGGATCAACTTAGCCGAAGTTTGGTACCTATTTTTATATGCAAATTCTATCAAGTGCAGGTAGTCTTCCCACTTGCTTGGTTTTGTTCTTATGTACATGTGAAGCATATCCTCTATGATCTGGTTTGTCCTTTTGGTCTGTCCATCTGTTTGTGGATGATAGCTCGTACTGAAATTTAAATTAGTGTTTAGCCCTGCAAACAATTCCTTCCAAAAAGTGGATGTAAATTTTACGTCTCTATTTGAAACCACCATTTTAGGAATACCATGCAGTCTAAAAAATTCTTCATGAATATTTCAGAAATGTTTATAGCTTTAAAATTAGAATTTACAGGGATAAAGTGTGCAGACTTATTGAGTTTATTGATTACAACCATGATAGAATCATTCTGTTTTTGATTTTTAGGCAAACCTGTTATAAAGTCGAATGATATAGTCTCCCATTTCCATTCTGGTCCTGGTAATGGCTGTAATAGGCTGACTGGGTGCTGGTGCTCGAACTTAACCTTCTGACAATCTTGGCACCTAGCCAGGTACTCTGCTTTTTCGCCCTTCATATTAGGCCAGTAAAATAGTTTTCTGAGTGCTATTATTGTTTTCTGGTAACCTGGGTGGCCAGAATATGGTTTCTTATGCACTTCCTCTAAAACAATTAATTTTAACTCTGCTAAATTTGGTATGTAAAGTTTGTTTTTAAAACGTAATAGTCCCTTCTTGTCGATACTTAGATCTGGTTTATCTGAGTTTGCGATACTATTTTGAAATTCTTCCATCATCTTAGTGTAATTTTCTTCGTTAATACCTGTCATCCTTATTCTTTGTTCCAGATCACTTTCTGCCCTGCTGATATTTATCTCAATTAACCCATGGACTCTTCTGCTTAAAGCGTCTGCTACTTTATTTTACTTACCCTTGATATGGCCGACCTCAAAGTCGAATTCGCTCAAGAAGGCTAGCCATTTTGCTTGTCTTGCATTAAGATCTAGTTGGTTAAACAGATATTTCACCCCGCTATTATCCATCAATAGTAGGAATTTTCTGCCCATTATATAGTGCCACCACATTTTTAAGGCATGTATTACTACTGCCAATTCTAATTCACGAGTGACATAATTTCGCTCGTGTTCTTTTAATTTTCGAGACTCATAAAAAATAACGTGTCCTTCTTGAGTTAGGACACCCCCTAGTCCTTCTTTACTTGCATCAACACATACGGTGAAGTCTTTATCTGGGTCTGCTACCTTCAATATGGGTGCAGTTGTCAATACTTCCTTCAGTTTGTTAAAACTGTCTTGACATTTCTCTAACCAGTTAAACTTGGTCCCTTTCTTTTGTAATGACGTGATAGGGTAGGCTGTCTTGGAAAACCCTTCTATAAACCTTTGGTAATATCCGATGATCCCCATGAATGAACATATATCTGCTACATTCTTAGGTACTGGCCATTCCATAATGGATTTTGTCTTCTCCGGGTCTATGACAATGCCTTCTGCTGAAATTACATGTCCTAGATATTGTATTTCCTTTTGATAGAAGTCACACTTGTCAAATTTGGCGTACAATTTGTGTTTCCTCAACGTTTTCATAACTATACTTATGTGTTCATCATGTTCCTCCTCCATTTTTGAATAGACCAGAATATCGTTGATAAATACTACCACAAACTTGTCTAAGTATTGACTGGAAATACTGTTCATCAGGCACATAAACGTAGCTGGTGCATTAGTGACTCCGAAAGGTATTACTACGAACTCGTAATGTCCATATCTTGTCTGAAACACTGTTTTTCTTATGTCCTCATCTTTTATCCTAACTTGATGATAACTGGATCGTAAATCCAACTTTGAAAAGATCTTGGCCCCACCTACTTGATCGAACAGATCATTTATCCTTGGTAAGGGGTATTTGTTCTTAATATTCAGTTTGTTCAGTTGTCTATAATCGATACATAGTCTTAGAGTACTGTCTTTATTTTTCACAAAGAGGACTGGTGCTCCCCATGGTGAAACAATCAGTCTGATATACTCTTTGTCCAACAATTCTTGTAATTGTATTTTTAATTCTGTCAGTTATGGTAGACTCATTCGGTAGGGTGCTTTTGAGATAGGGGCTGAACCGGGTAGTAGGTCTATGGAGAATTCCATTTCCCTTCTAGGAGGTAATTCTGGTATCTCATCCACAAACATGTTTCTGAATTCACGTAGGACAACAAAGTATTCTAACTTTGGCTTATCTTCTCTTTCTAATAGATTCGTCACTTGGATGGCATAAACTTGACATCCCTTTCTAATACATTTCTTTAGTTGCATTGCTAAAACTTGTCTGACTGATACAGGTTTTGGTATTCCTTGGGCTATTCTAACGGTGCCAAAATCATCTTTCTAGCTAAGTATCTTTGTATAATAGTCTAGTATTGCTTTTTGTTGTTCCAACCAATCCATCCCGATAATCATATCATAAGATCCTAGTGGTAGGGTGTTCAGATTGGTCCTTATCTTTTGACCATCTAAGCTGAACTCAAATTCAGAAATAAAGTCAACTACTTTCCTTTTAGTACCCGTTGCTAGTTGTACAAGCCATGATTTTGCGTGCTTCAGTTTCTTAAGTTTATTCAACTCTACTACATCAGGAGTAATATAACTTAACGTAGCTCCAGGGTCAATTAAAACCGAAATTCGAGTGTCATTGATTTTACCTTTGATTTATACCACCGAGGACTAGTGGTTCGCTTGTCGGCCATCTATGGCTGCATTTATCCGATGCAGTCTTTTGCCCACGTCTCCCACTGTTGAAGATTCCTGCAAATTGTGAACAACAGTTCTGTTTGCTGAAATTAAACGTGGACAGTTCCTCCTTAGATGAGGCTCTCCACATTCCCAACACTTTAATGGCTCACGGGAGTTATCCCCAAACTTTTTCATTCCCAGGTTTACCGGTTTACCACTACCTTGCACATTTAGATGATTGGAGTGAAAATCCTTCCTTGGGAAACTTTTTGCTGCATTCCAATTCAGAGCTGGCTGGTATCCCTTCTTCCGCTGGTTCATTCGATCTTGCTTCTTATCCTTCTAAGCCTTGGGAAACTCTACCCACTATTTATACTGGTCATAGCACATTCGTGCTTTCCTGAATACCTCACTCAAGGATTTGGGGTTGTCAAACTCAATTCTGTCCCTGTAGGACTGTGGTAAACAACTTACGAATTGTTGGATTTTTTCCTTATCCTCCCGGATGTATGGTACGAACCTTAGTAGTTCCAGAAATTTATTTATAAGGTCCTCCATCGTCGTTTTTCTAAGTCATAACTCGTAAAATTATTTCTTCTTCCTTTCATAATAGCTTTCAGAAAGGTATTGTTTCTTGAAATACTTCTTAAAGTCGGACCATTCCAACTGTTTCTCCTTTAGGCCCTTGACCAATTTCAGGTCCTGCCACCAAATGCTGGCCTTCCCCTTCAGATTGTATATGGCCATTCTGACCTTCATGTTACTGGAATAGTTGTAGATCTGGAAGTATTTTTTGATGTCCAACAACCATGCCTCAACTTCTTCTCCTGTCCTGGATTCTCCATCAAAGGTAGCTGGTTTAATCTTTTTAAATTCTCCTTCAAGGTGGTCTACTTGTTTCCTTTTCCTATCTAGTATAGTTTTGTCTTCAGCTGAAGGTGTCCCTTCAGATGAACTGTCTCCCTTTTCTGTTTCCGGACCCAAATTCTTGGAGGCTCTTTTGCTGACCTCTTCGTCATGGTTATCATCCTTTGGGATTTTCCTGGTTACTATACTACACAACAGGACTTCATTTATCTCTTGTTGTTCCTGCTGTGCTTTCTTCAATTTTTCATTGTCGGCCTTGAAAACCTGCAATTCAAAAATAAGATTCCTCATTGTTTCCAACACCTCCATGGGTGAGCTTCCATCACTGTTTTGTCTTGGATCTCCAGGAGATCCTTGCTGTGGATTTCCTTCCATCCTGATTTCTGCACCCTCCTGAGCTGCCATAATTTACAAAAAAACAGAAAGGGCTTTCTGTTTGTAACAATAAGATTTATTACTTTTACATAAATCAGAATATATATTAAGC
>JASDQU010366950.1:0-11538 GCA_032191745.1 Picea mariana
CACACACTCTCTCTACCCCCCTCTTTATCTTCCTCTCTCTCCCTCTCACACTCTCACTCTCTCTCTACCCCCCTTATTTTTCTTCCTCTCTCTCCCTCTCATAATATCACACACTAGCAATTTTGGTATGTTTTAAGGCAAGGCATTGTTGGACATATTGTCATTGATGTCAACAATCATTGTAATGATTTGTTGTTATAATGAATTATCATTGTGATTTGCTAGAGATGAGATTGTCATTAATGTCAACAGTATATCAGCTAGCAAAAGAAGCAAAAAGTATGAATATCAAAGCTCAGAAGGGAAAACGCAGTACAAAAGCGAATGAAGATCAAAGATCAGAAGGAAGAGCACATTGCATAGTATATCAGTTAGCAGAAGCAACGAACAATATGAAGCAATTCATGATTATTGTTGATCACGATACAATCAACAATGTTTCCTATGATCAAAGATCAGAAGAATTAGCGACTGACTATCAGTGCATAAAAGAATGCACAAATAGTTATTAAAGCTTAGGAGAGTTGGCGAATGAAGAGCACATTCTATAAATATTGTCCGATCGATGGAAAGACTGAGAAGTACACCAATGCACAAGAAAATGTGAGAAGCCTCAGCAATCGTCCGATCAAGAAATCGACTGTGTTGATCATCTCATATTATGGATGTTTGTCATATGAGTGACCGTGGGCTTGAGGATCATTGGAAGATTGTGACTATCAGATATGCAAGCTAGATCAACGACAGGGATGAATTGCGGGGAGAGAAAGAAGAATTAAACAACCCATTAGTTCTAATCCCGCAATTGGTCTAGATTGTCAGATCTCATAGACTCGGATATTGACGACTATGTTTGATCCAAAAAGCGATCAGTTTAAGTCAGATTAAGTTGTGACCGTTAGATGCACAATCGCCAGATCAATGACAGGGATGAATTGAGGACATCGAAAGGAGAATTAAATGTCGTGCTAGCTCCAATCCTGCAATTAGTCAGGACCGTCTGATCTTATATCCTCAAATATCAAAGATTGTGGTTGACTCACCAACAATGCACAACTTCATATTGCGTAATTTGGGTGTCGAGTTAAATCACTCGCAAGTTGTGGTTCCAGAATCATAGTCGACCGTTGATGTGCTTTAGTGTCTTCATAACCATTGGATCACTTTAAAGTGGAAGGATAGGATAAGCCAGAAGAGCAACACCGTAGATAGATCGAGCCATCAATCGAAGAACATGATTGACGAACAAAGTTTAGTATGGGTCTAAAGTTGCGAGGAGGTTACGCTATGGAGAAGTATCACTTCAAGAATTTAGTTTGATATTCAAAATAACCGAAGCCTAGAAATCCGAAATGAATAAGGACCATCGGATTTGGAGGACATACAATGATTGTTGGATTAGGGTTGTTGGTCAGCAAACCACGTCATCAAGGACACGCAGAAGACCACATCTACAAGGACATGTGGTAGACCATGTCAGCAAGGAAGTATGGGAGATCTACGTCAGGAGGCCACATTAGCAAGGATGTGTGGTAGACCACATCAACTAGGATGTGTGGCAGACCACATCAAAAAGAACATGTGGTAGAGCATGTCATCAAATACACATGGCATAATCAGATGATGAAAAGAGTCAAGAGGAAATTGGCTCGTGCCATGTCAACAAGTGACATAAGCAAGTTACATCACTCTGGGAGAATTGCTTCGGAAGTTTCACCACCAAGAAATGTCAAAAGTCTCGAAGTCCCAAAGGACGAAGGTCTAAAGTCACTCTCAGCTATTGATCTAAGATACCCTTCAATACTATCCTAACTGTTAGATCAAGGAGATGAACATGTGCCACATGAGGAGATCCACGTCAACAAAACTACATCGGCAAGGACACATGGCGCAATTAGACAATGACGAGTGTCAAGTTGATTCAACATTTCAGGTATGTGAAAATCACAAATCTGAGTGACACACGAAAGCTACTCAACTCATTACAAGTCATCAAGTGACATAAGAAATTTACGTCACTACGAGAGTTTTTCTTCGAGAGTTTTACCACCAGCACTTCCCCAAAGTTCCGAAGTTGCAAATGTCAAAGTCCCGAAGTGGAAACGAGACGTCCGATCTGAAGATCACTTCGAGAGAATTCACATCCATTGATCTACTGAAATGGAAGGATAGTGTAAATGGAATTGTTAACTGACAACAACTGGTCTCTACCATTTATGAATTACTCAATAGGTGATCACTCCGGAGGAAATAAAGGGTTGAGATTTGAAATCTTCGAAGTTCGAAGACCCGAAGGAGATCTCTACCATTAATATGAGAGGGACATGCATTAGTGGTCTATAAGCTCGGGAATATTGATGTACGGAGGAAAGAAGGGGTTGATACTCGAAATCTCCAAAGTCTAGAGACCCGAAGGAGATCTCAACCGTCGATCTGATGTCGGGTGCACTCACAACCATTGATAAAAGCACAGTGGAAGGATAGCGCAAGTATAATAGAATAATTCTCGAAGTAAATGGTGGCCATCCATCTCAACGCTTGATTAAGTCCTGGCCGTCAGATTAAGCCTTGTAAGAATAAAATTTGACGATTGATTCATTTCCGCAAAATTAACATAAGTCGTCTGATTTGTTCGGGAAATTTGTTTCGGAAGTACTGAAAGATTTCAAACTCAAAAGTTTTGAAGGGAAAAGTGTCAAAGTTACGATATTCATCCATCTCGTCAGAATATTGAATCGTGATTGTTGAGTTATAATCTCTCAAGCACTCATATCACCTAACGTTTGAATAATGCTATTGCTCATATGGTAAAGAGATTTAAAAAGGCAGAATGGAATGTGTCGCTTAAATTGATAACCTGTGGTTCTACGCCAACGGTCATATGAACATGGTTTGAAGGAAGCACTGATTTCTGTAAACACAGAGACGAAGTAAATCGATCCATGCCTATGCTCAATTTATGAAAGTGAAGGGGATTCCAGGTTTAAAGTTGAATACCCGAAACGATGATCTCAGGTGGTCCCAAAAATTGTTGTAAATGAACAAGTTAGTTATAACTTGTTGCACGAGTCAGACCAATAACTAAAACAAGTTTTGAACACAAATAAGTATAAATACAACCATGATTGGTTCACCTGGAAGTGTGCTTGGAGAAGTAGAGGTGATTGTGGAAAAGATAGGTTCGCTGAGAAAGAGTGACCTACAAAGAAAATGAACGGGACACAGACCTGAGGTTCATGCGAATATCAGAGAGAAGAATAACTGAAGAAGGCACAAATATCAGAGGAAAGATGAAGTGAAGAAGGCGTGAATTTCAAAGAGAATATGAAGTACAATGATGAGTGTTGATTGTATATCTATGATCATAAAACATAATTGCTTCATTAATGAATGTCTGCTACTAGAGTTGGTTGAACTCTAGTTGGATAGAATGAGTTATATAAACAAGTTGGGTCTTGCTCAAGATTTTGTGCTCTCCGAGGAGTTGGTGCTCCTTACTTCAGTTGGTGCTGAAAAAAATTAGTTGGTGCTGGGAAAATCCTTATTATTATATTCACATATATTCATATAAATTATATACAAACATCTGGTATCTTCTGTATCCATTGTGATTATGTTGATTATTCTTAATTTGTTCAAATATGTTTTAACTGCTAACTTGTAAGAAGAAGAAAAGTTAGAAACGTCCACAAACTAATTCACCTCCCGCCTCTTAGTGTGGGTGGTGTGTTCAAAAATTGGTATCAGAGTAGGTTCAAAACATAGTTTAAACACTCGAAGGTAGATCCTGAAGAAATGGGTGGAAAGATGGCTCTCTGCGTAATTGAAGCTCCCTTATTTGATGGAACATATTATTCCTCATGGAGAGAAAATATTTAAGAGTATTTGAAGTCAAAAGCATATGAAGTTTGGAATTCAGTAGTAAGAAAGCCTTGGGACTTAACTACATCAAAGAATCTACCCAAAATTACAGTCCAAATAAAAGCAAGGAAGAACAATGAAGTGGCATTGAAGATTCTTCTCAATGGATTATCAGATACAGTCAAGGCAAGCATAGGACTATGCACATCCGCTAAGGAATTATGGATGAAGCTATAAGAGATGTATCAAATCAAAAGACAAGGCACGGAAGACATTCCTATCAAGGATGAAGAAGAAGACTCAGTTATCAATAAAGGTAAAGACTCTCCACAATATTTTGATTTCAATAATTTTGATATTGAATCCTCCCCTACAATTAAAGAAAAAGACTCAGATACAATAAAAGAATGTTTTGTTAGCATTTATCTCATGGAAGAAGTAGAAGAAGAACTATAAAAGGCCAAACAAAAAGTTTATTGGAGTCTCTGTGAATAATTCTATGACCATAATGATTCAAAATATAGCTATATTCATGACTACACTAAAGAATTTCTTGAAAAGAGTCAAAAAATATCTTGGAAATAAAGGAAATGCTCAAGGACAATGAAAATATAATGTATGAGAAGGATAATCAGTTAGAAGAAAAAGAAGAGGAGATTGAGAAGATGAAGAAAGAAATTAGTCAAGTAAGAGAAAAGAAGAAGGAATATGATGATCTTAGCAATCAAAGGCATATCCTGGAAATAAAAGAAAAGCTTAAATACAATGAAGAAATCATATCTGAAAAAAAGATTCAGTTAGAAAACAAAGAAGAAGAGATCAAAATATTGAAAACAAAAGTTGTTGATCTAACAAAATAAAATGAAGAGGAGATCGAGAGACTGAAAAATGAAATCAGTCAAGAAAAGCAAGAGGAGATCGAGAGACTAAAAAATGAAATCAGTCAAACAAATAAAGAGGAGATCGAGAGATTGAAAAATGAAATTAGTCAAGAAAAAGAAGAAAAGAATGAAGATGATCGACCAAGAAAAAGCCTTGCAGATATCAAATAACTAAGGGAAATCTATGCCAATCTTAAAATCCAACTTGAAGAAGCCAAAAGAAGGGAGGAGGTAGTGAGGAACTAGCTGAACAAAAAGGAAGAATCATGTCATAAGATGGAAGCAGAAGTTGTGAATCTTAGAAAGAAGGTTGAGAAGTCAAACACCCAAATCAATTTCTTGAACAAATACATAACCCTGAATGAGATCTTGGATAGTCAGAGATCACCAAATGAAAAATCTGGTCTTGGATATAACAAAAAAGAAATTTGTACTCCTAAGAAACCTGATGCAAGTCCTTCATTTGTAAAAGGTGAAAACAGTTATGACACAGGTCCTTCATTTATAAAGGATGAAGACAGGTCTAAGTCCTTCATTTGTAAAGGATGAAGATAGATCTGACACAGATCCTTCATTTGTAAAAAGTGAAAGAAGGTATGACTCAGGTTCTTCACGTTCAAGAAATAAAAGAAACACTACAAAATTTAGAAGATCAGATCAAGGAAGACATCCATAAGCTATTCATATACCTCAAAGCAAGTTTAGAAGAGAAACACCTTCATGGATGAATCAAAGAAGGTGTGTGAGTGTTTTTAACGGTTATTGTTTTTCTTGTAATGAATATGGTCATAAAGCCTTGGATTGTAGGCATCATGGAAGAAAAAAATTTGGTAGGTTCAACAACAGTATAAGATGTTGGAACTGCAATCATGTTGGACATATTGCTGCACATTGTAACACTATGAGATGCTATAGTTGTGGTGGATATGGTCACAAAGCCCATAACTGTTGGAACTCAAGAAAACAGTCAGTGAGAAATGCTTCATACAGTACGACAAAAGGAGTAAATGAAACATGGAAGAAAAATGAAGTTGCAGAAATAGAATATCAGATAACAAAGTTCAATAAACGAGGACACTCAGAGATGTTCATAGAAAATACTGAACAAGTGAATAGGAGTGAAGTTAATTGCTGCAAAAATAATTGAAGTCATGTGATAAGAATAGTATAAACGTTCTCAGACAAATTTAGAAGAAATGTACAGTAAAGAAGCATCTTGGATAAAGATGGATACATCTGGTTAGAGATCTATGAGAATCAATGGGAAGATTCAAGAGTTGTTTGAATAGTGTGAGCTACAATTGTGTAGTGTTCTAGTAGGACAACGACATCCACAAAAACAACATTCTAATGTACAAAATGATGTACATGACATCCTATAGAAATAACAAGAGGAGAGACCCTGTCAGAAAAATATACCCTTTTAGAAACAAAGGGGGAGAACAGTCAGTAAAAACTCAGGAGAAGTATTTTGGTTAGTAAATAAGAAAGTAATTATATTAAGTTTTGAAAAGACTCGATCACTACAAAAATTGGTATCAATAAGAATACTCATTTGAAACACAAAAATCCCAATCAAATGAGATAAGAAGTTAGTAAATTAACAGGGGAACAAACATTGTCGGGAAGAGATACCTTTTCAGAAACAAAGGGGGAGAGTAGTCAGAAACAAAGAGCGAGCATATTGACAAGGGGAGTCATTCAGTTATGGCAGGTAGAACATAATTGTAAGAAGTGTTACCCAAATTCAGATTCTGTTTAGTAACATACATAGATTTACCATGGGAGGAAAAACCCTTTGCCATTGATGTCAAAGGGGGAGAGAAACTTCATAAAAGAAAAAATTCATAAGAGGAAAGCATCATCACAAGGGGAGTTTTGTATATGGAGTTAGTGTGTTTCCCTCAATAACAAAGGGGGATATTGTTGGACATATTGTCATTGATTTCAACAGTTGTTGTGATGATTTGTTGTTATAATGAATTATCATTGTGATTTACCAGAGATGAGATTGGCATTGGTGTCAACAATATATCAGTTAGCAGAAGAAGCGAATAGTATGAAGATCAAATATCAGAAGGGAAAATGTATTACATAAGAGAATGAAGATCAAAGCTCAGAAGGAAGAGCGCACTGCACAACATATCAGTTAGTAGAATCAACGAACAATATCAAGCAATTCATGATTATTGTTGATCACAATAGGATCAACAATGTTTTCTATGATCAAAGCTCAGGATAATTAGCGACTGACTATCAGTGCATAAAATAATGCACAAACAACTATTAAAGCTCAGGAGAGTTAGCGAATGAAGAGAACATTCTAGAAATATCGTCCGATCGATGGAAAGACTGAGAAGTCCACCAATGCATAGGAAAAGGTGAGAAGACTTAGCAATCATCCGATCAAGAAATCGATCGTGTTGATCATCTCATATTACGAACGTCGGTCATATAAGTGACCGTGGGCTTGAGGATCATTGGAGGATCATGACCGTCATATCTGCAAGCCAAATCAACTGCAGGGATGAATTGCGGGGAGCGAAAGAAGAATTAAACAAGCCACTAGTTCTAATCCCACAATTGGTCTAGATCGTCAGATCTCATAGAATCAGATATCGATGACTGTGGTTTATCCAACAAGAGATCAGTTTAAGTTAGATTAATTATTGACCGTCAGATGCGCAATCGCCAGATCAATGACAGGGATGAATTGTGGAGATAAAAAGGAGAATTAAATGTCAAGCTAGTTCCAATCCCGCAATTAGTCAGGACCATCCGATCTTATAGCCTCAAATATCGATGACTGTGGTTGACTCACCAACAACGCACAACTTCATATTGCGGAATTTGGGTGTCGAGTTAAATCACTCGCAAGTTGTGGTTCTGTAATCATACTCGACCATTGATCTGCTTCAGTGTCTTCATAACTGTTGGATCACTTTAAAGTGGAAGGATAGGATAAGCCATAAGAGAAGAACCGTAGATAGATTGAGCCATCGCTCTAAGAACATGATAGAAGAAAAAAGTTTAGTACGGGTCTAAAGTTGCGAGGATGTTATGCTGCGGAGAAATCTCACTTTAAGAATTCAATTTGAGATTCAAAATACCTGAAGCCTGGAAATGCGAAATGAATAAGAACCATCATATTTGGAGAACATACGATGACCGTTGGATCAGGGTTGTTGGTCAGCAGATCACGTTAGCAAGGACATGCAGCAGACCACATCTACAAGGAAATGTTGCAGACCATGTCATCAAGGACGTATGTGAGATATACGTCAGCAGGCCATGTCATCAAGGAAGTGTGGCAGACCACGTCAGCAAGGATTTGTGGTAGACCACATCAGCAAGAACATGTGGCATACCATGTCAGAAGACCATGTCATCACATACACATGGAATAATCAAATGATGACAAGTGTCAAGAGGAAATTGGCTCATGCCATGTCAACAAGTGACGTAAGCAAGTTACGTCACTACAAGAGAATTGCTTCAGGAGTTTCACCACCAAGAAATGTCAAAAGTCCTGAAATCCCGAAGGACAAAGGTCCAAATTTGCTCTCATCTATCGATCTGAGATACCCTTTGATACTATCTTAACCGTTATATCAAGGATATGAACATGTGCCATGTGAGGATATCCATGTCAACAAAACTACGTTAGCAAGGACACATCGCACAATCAGAAAATGACAAGTGTCAAGTTGATTCAACATTTCAAGTACGTGTGAATCATGAATCTGAGTGACATGTGACAACTACTCATCTCATGACACGCCATCAAGTGAATTAAGTAAGTTACATCACTACGAGAGTTTTTCTTCAGGATTTTTACCACAATCACTTGCCCAAAGTACCGAAGTCCCGAAGTGGACACCAGACATCTGATCTGAAGATCACTTCGAGATAATTCTCGTTTGTTGATCTACTATAGTGGTAGGATAGTGTAAGAGGAAGCGTTAACCAACAAAAAGCGATCTCCATCGTTTATGACTTACTCAACAGGTGATCACTCTAGAGGAAAGAAGGGGTTGAGATTTGAAATCTCTGAAGTCGGGAGACCCGAAGGATATCTCTACCTTTAGTTTGAGAGGGACATGCTTCAGTGGTCTATCAACTCGGGAATATTGACATATGGAGGAAAGAAGGGGTTAAGACTCAAAATCTCCAAAGTCTAGAGACCCGAAGGAGATCTCGATCATCGATCTGATGTCGTGTGCACTCACAAACTTTGATCAAAACATAGTGGAAGGATAGCGTAAGTATAATAGACAAAGTTGTGGAGTAAATGGTGGCCATCCATATCAACGCTTGATTAATTCCTATCCATTAGATTAAGCCTTGGAAGAATCAAATCTAATGATTATTTTGTTTCCATGAAATTAACGCAAGCCATCCGGTTTGTTCAGGAAATATGATTTGGAAGTTCTGAAAGATTTCAAACTCAAAAGTTCCGAAGGGAAAAGTGTTGAAGTTACGACAGCCATCCATCTCGTCAGAATATTGACTCATGACCGTTGATCGATAAGCACCCAAGCGCTCATCTCACCTAACGTCTGAATAACATTATTGGTCATATGGTAAAGAGATTTAAAAAGGCAGAATGGAATGTGTCATTTAAATTGATAAGCATATGCTTCTACGCCAATGTTNGAAGTTACGACAGCCATCCATCTCATCATAAGATTGACTCATGACCGTTGATTGATAAGCGCCCAAGTGCTCATCTCACCTAACGTATGAATAACGTTATTGGTCATATGGTAAAGAGATTTAAAAAGGCAGAATGGAATGTGTCGCTTAAATTGATAAGCATGTGCTTCTATGCCAATGGTCATATGAACATGATTTGAAGGAAGCATCGATTTTTGTAAACACGGAGACGAAGGAAATCGATCCATGCCTATGATCGATTTATGAAAGTGAAGTGGATGCCAAGTTTAAAGTTGAAGACCTGAAACAATGATCTCAGGTGGTCCCAAAAATTGTTGTAAATGAACAAGTTAGGTATGACTTGTTGCACAAGTTAGGTATGACTTGTTGCACAAGTCAGTCAAATAACTAAAACAAGTTTTGAGCAAAAACAAGTATAAATACAACCATGATTGGTTCACCTAGAAGTGTGCTTGGAGAAGTAGAGGTGCTTGTGGAAAATATAGGCCCGTTAAGAAAGAGTGTCCTATGGATAAAATTAAGGGGATACGGACCTAAGGTCTGTGTGAATATCAGAGAGAAGAAGAACTAAAGAAGGCATAAATATCAGAGGAAATAAGAAGTGAAGAAGGTGTGAATTTCGGAGAGAAGATGAAGNTACGGACCTAAGGTCTATGTGAATATCAGAGAGAAGAAGAACTGAAGAAGGCATGAATATCAGAGGAAAGAAGAAGTGAATAAGGCACAAATTTTAGAGAGAAGATGAAGTGCAGTGATAAGTGTTTATTGTATACGTCTGTTCATGAAACATAATTGCTTCATTAATGAATCACTTCTACTAGATTTGGTTGAAATCTAGTTGGATAGACTATGTTCTATCACCAAGTTGGGTCTTTCTTGAGAGTTGGTGATCTCTGAGGAGTTGGTGCTCCTTACTTCAGTTGGTGTTGAAACAAATTAGTTGGTGTTGGGAAAATTCTTATTATTATATTCATATAAATTATATACAAACATCTGGTATCTTCTGTGTCCATTGTGAATATTCTTTGATTGTTCTTAATCTGTTCAAATATGTTTTAACTGCTAACTTGTAAGAAGAAGAAAATTTAGAAAAGTCCACACACTAATTCACCCCCCCCCCCCTCTTAGTGTGGGCGGTGTGTTCAATAGTCATGGCAAGGCAAGACATGGACTTGACCTAGACATGGGAAGGCATGGAAAGACCTAGACCTAGACCTAGACATGGCCAGGCATGGAAATACATAGACCTAGACCTAGACATGGAAAGGCATGAGAATACCTAGGCCTAGACCTAGACCGTGAGCTAGACCTAGAACATGACCTAGATGTAAACCATGACCTAGACCACTGCAAAGGGTGTACCAGAATGGAATGGATAACATACATCATAGTTGATTTTCTACCTGAATGGAATGGCTATTCATATATCAATTGTGAGTTTAACTTACTTCATTTGTATAAATAATGTTCACAAAATATTTTCATCAAAGAAATTGCAGTGCCCAAAATAAGGAGACCCGACATGACTTGTTGCTTCTTCTCTATATTTCATCATCTTTAACCTACACACAGATCTTGATTAATGCACTCAGATAGATAAGATTACCTTGTAGATTACATGAAACCAAATCTTATACCTACTTTGATATGTTATTTTGCCCTTAATGAAATTCATACTAGTAAAAAAAACATATCGCAAAGCTACCATTAAACGATGACCTAGATCGTGACCTAGACCTAGAACTAGAGCATGACCTAGAGCATGACCTAGACCTAGACCTAGAACTAGAGCATGACCTAGAGCATGACCTAGACCTATACCATTATCGAGACATGCAAATACCATGAACTAGACGTAGACCATGACTGAGACATGGCAAGACCTAGACCTAGACTTAGACCATGACATAGAACTAGACCATGATCGAGACATGGAAAGACCTATACCTACACCTGGACCATGAACTAGACCTAGACATTGCCTTTCCATGCCTCACACTCTCTCTCACAGACACACACACACTCACTCCCTTTCTACCATTCTCTCCCTATCCTCTCTCTTTGCCCCACATATACTCATCTCTCCCACCACTCCCTATCCCCCTATCTCATTCTTGTT